>MU228046.1:760131-792648 GCA_018584345.1 Thuja plicata | reverse complement strand
GAGGTTATGGTGGGTTGTGGGGAAGCGGGGAGGGAAGAAGGGAGGCGGGTGAAGAAGAGGGAGATGGTAGTGCCAGGGGCAGGGAGGTAGTGTGTGGGGATGGGCAGAGGCGGGTGGAGGCTGAGTGGTGGCGGATTGTTGGGAGGTGGCTCAGTGGTGCTATGGGATGTTAATCCCACATGCACGGGGTAAAAAGTTTTTAAAACCTTTAAATATGAAAACGCTCACAATTTAATCCGAAGCAGTTGGAAATAATAAAACTGAGACTTTGAAGCATGATTAAATAGAAATGTTGAAATTAATAGCGCAGTATGTAAAAGCTATGCAAATTTAAAACCCAAACCCAAAATTTTACAAAAATTTTCAATTCACCCTCGACATGCGTGCAGGTCTTGGCCCACGTGCAGACTGTCTCGGTTTGCATGCAGATGGCCGTACGGCTTCTATTTCTAAAAAAAATTTGTGACAGATTCAATTTTGCCCAGATATAGGCGTGTTTATAGTCATTTTTAACCGAAATGACATTCCAAACGCAACTGTGGAGTTTGATTTGACTCAAATTGAATAGATATCAAAATTAATAACAAAATTCAACAATGAGGCCTGAAATTGATTTTCAGCCCCACGGTGGGCGCCAGAAATGTGCGTGCTAAAAGTGGCCTCTACTTAACAGAACACTTCAACATAGTCATTGCTCTTCAGCTGCATATAGGAATGAATATTGATTCATTCACCCTGCATGTCTGAAAGAATCGACCTGTTGCCTTCTAGAAGGCAGGAGTATGAGTTTTCTCTTAGGTCATTGCAAACTCAATGACTACACCGAAGACCTAAATGAAGGATTTAAATCTATAATATATTAAACTAAATGTAAAATGCAAATGTAGATTGTTGTTCATCCAAAGCTAATTAATATTCATTTTAGAAGCACCAAATTGAGTGTGAGATATTCATTTTAATACACCAATTGAAATATGCTCTAAGATTAGATTTGCATGATTAACATTAAAACAACAATAAAAGCTATGCTAAGAATGCAAGAAGCTACGACAAAAATGCAGTATAATAACTTTAATTAAAAGATTAGGATCCTTTGTGAAGGAAAAGAGTTTCTCTTTTATAGAAGTCTCTCTCGAATTGACGGTTGAGATTGAACTTCAAAGAGTGGCTCAGATTTGATTGAAGAAGCACAATCCATGTGCAAGTGATTCGATTGGTCAAGAGAGTCAGTTGACTGAACTGACTTATCAGTTATTTTAGAAACTTCCAAAATCAATTCACAATTAACTGAAATATTTCTAAAATGATAAACAGTCGAGAATCAGTTAACTGAGTGGAACTGGATTGTTTCCATTTTGACAAATCAGTTAACTAGATTTGATGATGTCATATGCATTTTTAATAATTAAATTCATTTTGAATGCACATTTATGATTTTATAATTAATTTAATTCCTTTTTGATTTAATTGACAATTTTGTAATTTTTATTTAATTAATATGTCATAATATCAATTAAATAATTAACATAATGTTTATTTGCCAATGTAATGTGATTTTAGGAATTAATTAATTAATCAAGTACGATGATTGATTAGGACCTAGGGTTTAGGTCAGATCAGTTTGAATTCGATAATTTCCTGTTTGATTTAGGACTTAGGTTTAATCAAGGTTAGAGTTTCTTAATTAATTGTTGAGATTGGGGGTCTAGGGTTTATGTGACCATTTTTAGGTGATTACATATACATTTCAAGAACAATTATTAGAAGAATTAGAAATGTTGGATGAACAACGAATAAATTCTTTGGAACAAATAAAAGCTTATCATATATCACTTCAGAAGCATAATAATAATAAGGTAACTAAATGATCATTTTTAGTGGGTGATTTAGTGCTATATGAGAATCAAAGAAATGTGAATGCTTTACCTGGTGAAAAAGGAAAGTTTAGCCCTAATTGGCTTGGACCTTTTGTTGTAATTGAAGACTTTGGTTCAGGTGCTTACAACATTTATGATATGGATGGTGTGCCTCTTAAGGAAACTATCAATATTATGAATCTAAAATGTTATTATCCTTAGTACATCATTCATTTCTTGTGTATTTATGTAATCCTTATAAAATAGTTATGTTTGTTTTATAGGTTATGTGATTTTGGCGAATTACATTTTTTCTTTCTATTAAGTTTTATGTTATTGGTGAAAATATAGTAATCAAACATAGAAATAACTAGCAAAGAGATTTTCTCATCCACATATAATTTTGTTCCTTTTTTGAGCTTGATACATATGTGGCACAATGCCCTATCTATCACTCTCTCTATCTCTACACTCTGATGGTTGATGGCTCCCAGATCTCTCTAATCTATGATGTGAAGATGTAGATCTATGTATGGTATTCTGAAAGTGGCTCCTCAACATGTTGAGATAATATACACACTCGTATGATCTCTATAGGCTAGCCATCAGCCTCTCCTCTCTCTCTCTCTCTCTACAAAACCTCAGCTCTTGTTGGACAAAAGAAAATATGTCAGCATGCCTGCCGAGATCTCTGTGACCAATGGGGAACTCTTGCTCGCTAGTTACTATTTGATAAGACATGAATTTATCCATCAAGACCTTGGATACAAATCTCCTCCACTCCTCTACACTAGCTATAGAATTAAAATACATTTATCTATTATTACTTTTTCTTCAAAAATTAAGTTTAATATTTCAATAAAATATATGTTCTATACCTCGATTTCCCTCATGGGTATCACTGAAGGGTCTAGATGGTGGGCGTATGGAGTGACTATTCTCTCCATGCTTGCTATGTCTGGTTCTTGGAGGTGGTGTCTCTATATGGGCGCATGGAGGTCATCATGATCTCAGTGGTGTTGCATGAGAAACATGCTCATCTGCATCCATACTACTCATCGGGGGCATCCTTTCTGCTCTCTCCTATGCTCTCTCCTCCTCCATGGGATCTCCCTCAAAGGTGGGATCCTCCTCATCTCTATGATCCTCCTCCTCCTCCTCTCGTATGTCACTATCTTGATGTGTCCTCTCTAAAAGGCTTGGATCACCTGTGGGATAGTCATCAAGGAAGATTGGGTGGGTTCCTTCCAGACTCTATTATCTTATGTAATCCTTGTTGATACCTACCTGGTCCACATCAGGGGATACCTCTATATCCTCTCTCTCATATATATCATTTTCTATAATGTCTACTACTGATGGAAAACATATAGTGTTGGGTCTCTGATAGTATCTCATTAAATGTGCGTACTGAGGTACTAATATAGGGACCCTCTGAACAAGACCAAACTATCTCATCACTTTTTCATAGTAATATGACATTAAAATGAGACTGGGATGACCCTGTAGCATCTTTTCTTGCTGTGAGTGTCTCATTCGATGTCATGTATCTGGTCACTCTATCATGCGATAGTATGGTCTCCATATCACATCTGTGCCTGGTATATGGTCTAGACGTACCCTACATTAAAGGATATCTTTGTACTACTAGACAACTCCCACTGGATAAGCAAAGGCTCTATGTGTGCCTGCATCTATCATCACTGAATAACCCTATGGTCGTGTACATGTGAAATGCTCGAATAACCAAATTTGTAATAATGTGCATACCCTGAGAATATTTCATTGATATCTCACCAACTGACATAACTCCTAATATAGATGGGCTAGTATGCTACAGCCCCACGCAAAGATGGTCCTATCACTCTCCATCCTACATACAAGATGGGTAAAAGGTGTTGAAAATACTATATTCTTTGTGTTGGGTACTACAACCAATGAAAGCATACACATCATAACCCTCTGTACCAAGGGTGTCAGACCTTCCAGTATAGCTTATAGGGTGATATGGTCTACTTAGGTTCACATCTATGGAACCCATCCTATGAAATACTATGCATCTATGTGAATATCCTTAGAACACTGCTCTACTCTTGGTCTGACGGGCTCTCCCCGAACTGGAAGTCGTAGGATCTTGTATACATCCTACAATGTCACTGTGATCTCTACTGAGGGAAGATGAAAGGAACATGTGTCCTCATTCCCCCTCTCTATAAGAGTCAATATCATGGCTTAGTGGAATATCATCTATGGTAGGACTGCTACCTAGTATAGTCTCACATCTCTCACTAGTTGTGTCTCATCCTCATCTAGCTCAGACAACTTCTCTCTGATCAACAATAGTGGCCCTCCAAAGGGGTGCTCTAAGAGACAAGCTAGGTCCTGTAAGCACAAAGAAACATCATATCATAACTTTTCAATCACTAAACTATACATCCAACTTGACTAGGTCAAGGTTGACCTTTTTTAGATCGAGGTCAACATTCCTGGGTCGAGGTTGACCGCACTCAAGAGGAGGGTCTGGACCTTCCCAGTTCATGTCAAAATTAAAGTGTCAAGGTCGACATAACTGGGTCAAGGTCAACCTTTATGGGTTAGGTTTGACCTTTCCTATCAAAAAAAAGGAATTGAGATTATATATTTCAAAAATAGTGAACTTGCCTTGGGAAGTGGTTGTCCTATGGCCACGCACTGTCTTAGGACCTCCATTAGTGTCGCTCAAAGTTCTTCTCTGATTGACATCCTTATTTCTCTCCTAAATTTTGAAAATGGTAAGAATGAGGAGGTATGTGATCTCTTCCCTTATCTATATATAGAAATTAGTATTTTTGTTAGGATTTTTAGGGTTTTTTTAGGGTTTACTTGAGTTAAATTCAAATTTTCCTTCATATTATTTTAGATAGATAGTCACTCTTTTCATCATAACTTGAGTTTTGTAGCTCTGTTTTCAGTGCTATATATGGAATTGGAATTGTGATTCAGATACCTAACTCCTTGGATCAATTTAGGAAGGTTTGGGATCCTTCTAACTAGTTTAGGAAAATATTTTTCAACAAGGTGCATATCCAGTGTATAGGGCTATCCTTATCACCCTGTTTCACCCTTTAGAAGTAGAAAGCTGAAATAGGGAGGAATAAGGGGCTCTATGCACTTCTGAATCTCATATTATTAAGTCTTAGGTGATTTATAGAATTTCCTTAACCTTGTGTGCTGCAAGTTGTAGGTACTAATGGTTTCTTGCAGGATCTCTACATTGAGGACTAAACTATATCCTTTTTTTATTATTATGATGTTTTCTTACTTTACCTTGCATATTCACATAATATAATATCTAAGATAAAGTGGGGGATAAATGTATAATCTTAAAATGGAATAACTTCCATTTTGGTAGATTTAGCACCCTCTTTTAGTACATTTACATTATAGATTTTCATTTAGGATGCATCTGCACTTGGTAATTCTTCATTTCTAGGTGAAATTAGGGTTAGGATCCAGAGGATTCTCCTTGATTTCCTTCTTTGTGGCTCTATTTTCTAGGTAGGACCTATGTAATGGTCCTCCTAGCCTTCATCACATTTCTTCTAGGCCCCTGTGCCTTTTTTCCATCACTCTATTCTATTTTCCCATCACCCTAGGTCTCTGGCCGACCTAGAGACTGCACTGGCCCTCTAGGTTGACTAGCCTGAAACCTCAGGTCAGGGTCGAGGTTGACCCTGACCTAGGTCTGGGTTGAGATTGATCTTGACCTAGGTTAGGGCTGAGGTCAACCTTGACCTAGGTTAGGGTTGAGGTTGACTTTGATCTCTGTCGGGATTTGGTTTCAGCTTTCAAATTTGGATCAAAGCGGGGCCCAGAATTCAAAGTGTTCCCCTAGATCTGATTGTGGAAGGGTTTTTACCAGAAATTTAATTAATAGGTATCCTCCTTTGTTTTTTATTGTGATTGGACCATGATTCGAGGTGAAATTTGAATTAAGGGCCCTTACATTTCCCTAGGATGATTACCTTGAAATCTCTAAATAAGCACTCTCTTTTGCCTTCATTTGGGGAGGAGGAAAAACAATGACATGATGGACATGATCATGACATGATGCAAGAAATAATTTTGTGGACAATTTGTTGTGGAAATTCATTGGAGAAAGAAATATTTCTTCCATCCTTCCTTCTTCTTTGATCTATCATTGTCATCATTCAAGCATTCAAATTATACAATCATGGGGTAGCAACTATAGATTGTGATTTTGGTAGGAGTACTTTAGCCTTGGGGGCTTAGTAAGTTTTCTTTATCATATTCAAATCTATGCATTTCTCTCTCATTACAATTCATGCTAGGATTTCAATCTAGAGGATTAGATCTTGGCATTGCACATTCAAAGCTCTTCCTAAGAGCAACACACACACATATTCTATTACATCCAACTATTTGTGGGGTGGAAACCACTAAAATAGGGGTTTGACTAAGGAAAAACCCTATATAACCACCCCAAAACACCATTTCAGATATCTACAAATGTTGTTTCAGGAGTTGTAGAACATATTTCAATACCCTTTTTGGCAAAATTTCAGGATCCGTGAACAGAATTTCCGTTGGAGCATTGTAGGTCAAGATCAACATAAAGGGGCACAATTGTGCCCCTATATTTGGGTCAAGGTCAACCTAGCTCAGAAAAGGAAAATATTTATGGGTTTGCTTCATCTTTGTGTTTTAGGTCCAGATCTGGTTGCATAATTTCAAGAAACTTGATATGGACACCCAAAAATAGGCTTTTTCTAGATCTTCTATATTACGAGGTATGAATTTTAATCCATTATTCTTTGCAAACATTTCCAGATTTACATTGCTTATTATTACAATTAAATGTAAGTTTTTAATAGAGGCATGGGGTATCTTTTATGTGCAAATCTCCATTGTCCAGAACCCTATCTAAGGATCTCCATTTTCCCACTCTACGAAACCAACTGGTATGGTTAGAGCTTATACTTCTCAAGAGGAAGAAAAATAAGATAAAGATGTCTTGGCTTGGCTCTATAAGGGGGAAAAGAGATAAAATGAAGTCAAATATGTTGAGATATCCCCCAAAACATATGGAATAGGTTATGACCTTCTTAAAAAAATGGGATACAAAGGGAAGGGACCTTTAGGAGATAAGGATAAGGGACTCATTGAGCCTATCCATATGGAATTCAAAGACACTAAAGACAAAACAAGGTTGGGTTTCAATAATAAATAAGAACACCCCACCTGAAGAGATGGTCCAATCTTTGGTAAATAAAGTGATTAAGAAGAAGAAGAGATAGGACTTGTACCTTGGACATATGAAAGACTACTGCATATTGGTACTGAGAACCCAAAATACCAAGGAGAATGGTATGTACCTAATTTTGGAGAAAAACTAGAGCATCATGTTCCTTTTTGTCACAAACCAATGTCCAAGTAGTAGAGGAGGGAGAAGAAGATTATCTTGAAGCTCAGAAAATAGAAGAATCTCATGAAGAAACACCTCAAAAACAAGAAGATATAAACAAAGAATATGAAGCGATTAGCTCAAACACTCTTGAAGTATCCTCTCCTATAGAACAAAAAAAAGATGCACATCCTAACTGGGGGAAATTGGTGGTATTTTCACATGTCCTAGATCTACCACACTTTGATCCACAAATGGCTAATAGGGTACACCATATAACTGTTGTTGAGTTTCTCAATTAATCTAATGACAATATCTCAGACTAACATGATTACGATTGGGATCACATGTCTGATGCTACCATGGAAATTGAGGTAGATTTAATCTATAAATTTACACCTTTATTGTAAAGAGGAGAAAGTTCTAACACTACCCATAGTTCCAATACTATCACAAAATTGGAGGAGATGGTGATTCGTAGGATAATTGATGAAGACACTTGCAGCTTACTAGGACTAGAAGAACTTCAAAGGATACAAGATATGAGTTCCAATATGATAAGGGAAGAAGAAGAAAGATCAAATGATGAGTCGCTAGAGTTAGGTCTGCATTACACTAACAATGACCCTAATAATGACGATTTGACTCTTAATGATCTAAATAATATATAAGCTGACTTAACAGAACACACCTTATTAGTTAATACTTTTGACGCTAAGGCGATGTTGACCTTAAAAGCATCTGAATCATTATCGTTGGTAAACCCTGACATTATTGATTGGACAAACTCATACCCTAATCCTATCATGAACTTTCCCAATGACTATACTTTGGCATGTTATCTAAATTCTTGTGAACCTTATCTCTCTTCCACAAATGCAAGGAGCGTGAATCTGATAGAGTAGGATATCAAGTTTCTTAGTCACAAATTGAAAAATATAAAGAAAAAAGAACTGATGGTGAAAACCATGTTGTCGTACTATCATATTCTAAAATATTAAAATAAAAGTTGTATTTGATGGTGAAAACCTCTTAGAGGTGCCAAAAGATGAGATTCTTGATATCCTCCCTGATCACTTTCAAGAAATATCTTCAGTACTCATAGAACCAACACAACCAGTTAATTTGGGCACAATAGAAGTTCCTCAATTTGTTCATATGACACAATCATTATCTGAAGAAGAAAAGACAATTTACTAAGTTCCTCAAAGAGAAAAAGATCAAATTTGCACGGTCTTATAATGATATGACCAGACTAGATCCTGAGTTAATCATGCATCACTTATCTATAGCTCCTAGAATAAAGCCTGTCAAATAGAAACTAAGAAAGATGCACCCACATGTGGCATTATTGGTAAAAGCGGAGCTTGAAAAACTCTTAAAGGTTGGATGCATCAGGGTCATCTCTTATGTAGGATGTATTTCTAATGTAGTACCAGTTTCTAAAATAGATAAGTCTATTAGAATTTTCACAGACTTTAGGTAATTAAACAAAGCTTGTCCTAAAGATGATTTTCCACTGCTAAATATTGATATGCTTATAGAAATCATGGCATGATATGTGATTTATTCACTCATGGATGGATTTTTAGGTTATAAACAAATAAAGATTGCTCCTAAAGACCAGAAAATACATCTTTTACATGTACATGGGGAACATTTTTCTAGAACATCATGCTATTTGGGATAAAGAATGTTGGAGCTACATATCAATGAGCCATGACGACAATATTCCATTACATGATACAAAAAAACATGGAGGACTATGTGGACGATACCTTAGCCAAGTCAAAGATAAGAAAAAATCACATTGAAGACTTAAGGAAGATATTGGATTGGAAGGAACAATTTTAAATAAGGCTCAATCCAAAGAAATGTGCATTTTGAGTCCAATCGGAGAAGCTCTTAGGGTTTATTATGTCAGCTAAAGGAATTGAGATGGACCCAGAAAAGGTAAAATAAATAATAGAAATTCCACCTCCTCGTAATATCATTCAAATGAGGATGCTTCAAGGAAGACTTTAGTCAATCAAAAGATTCATGTCTCAACTAGCAGATAGAGCACAACCTTTCACAAAATTGTTACATAAAGGAGTCACTTTCAAATGGGATGAACATTATGAAAATGATTTCAAATAATTAAAGGACTATCTCACCAATCCTCCTATTCTCATGGCGCCTATTCATGGGAAACCATTGTTACTCTATATTTCAGCTACAGATACATCACTTGGAGTAATGCTAGACCAAGAGGAAAAAAACAAGAAGGAAAGAACAATTTATTATATCAATTGGAACTTTGTGTCTTATGAGCTCAACTACAGTATCATTGAAAAGGCTTTCTTGGTAGTTTTTTTGCATCCCAGAAGTGGAGACACTACATGATTTTGCATATAGTGAAACTTATCACAAAGATTGATCCTCTCAAATACCTCTTGAGTAAAATAGCGTTGATAGGAAGACTAGAAAAATGGGTCTTGATACTTAGTGAATTTTATATCAGGTATGTAGATAGAAGGTCTATTAAAGGACAAGTGTTAGCCAATCAACTAGCTGATTCACCATTACAAGATGAAACACCTTTGATTATAGAGTTTCCAGATGAGAGAATCATGCACTTAACAAAATATCCTTTGAAGATGTATTTTGATGGTTCTTTCAAACAACAAGGATCTAGAGTAGGGGTACATTTTATCACTCCTCAAGGTTACAAGATACCTAAGACATATAAAATTATGTTTCCATGCACCAACAACATATCAGAATATGAAGCTTTGGTAAACAGGTCCAAGCTATCTATTGAATGGAAAATTGTAGAGTTACATGTATATGGTGACTCTCAACTCATTATCAACCAAGTAAATAGAGAATATAAAAAAAGATGAGAATTTGATGCCTTACAAGAAGATGGTAGAAGAGTTGAAAAATTACTTTGTCTTAATCACATTCCAAAAAATTCCAAGAATAGAAAATAGAGTTGCAGATGCTATGGTAATGCTTGCATCCATGTTACAACTCTAGGAGCACCAATTCTTCTATGACTTCTTGGTGGAAGAATCATCCTTTCCCCCTTTTTATACACCTGAATCCAAAGTTATTTGTGCCTTAACCACCCAAGACTAATCCAGATATGCCAAAATAACTGTCTAGATCTTATAGATCAAACCCTACCTAATGGCCAGTCCCGAAATTAAAAACAAGCCTTAATTAGGACAACATCACATTATGTTCTCATTACTAATAAATTATATATATGAGGTCTTGACAGAATGCTACTTTGGTGTTTAGAACAAGAAGATTCTAGCCACACATTAAAAGAGGTCCATGAAGGTGTATGTTGATCGCACTCAAATAGAGTTGCATTGAATAAGAAACTTCTAAGAGTTGGATACTATTGGCCTACAATGGAAAAAGATGTAGTACAATTTGCTAAAATATGTCAAAAATGTCAAACACATGAAAACCTTATCCATGCTCCATCTAGAGAACTCACGCCATTTATAACACATTAGTCATTCCAGCAATGGGCCTTTGATATTGTTGGAAAGATTTATCCTAATTCTTCAAGTGGACACAAATACATTATCATGGCCATAGAGTATTTCAAAAAGTGGGTCAAAGAAGTGTCTCTAATCAAAGTGATTGGAAAACAAGTTTCTATGTTCATTTTGAACTACATCATTTGTAGGTATGGGATACCCTCATCTATTGTAACAAACAATGGGGGTAGTTCAAAAATAAAGATATCAAGGATCTTTGTACATAGTTTCACATTACTCATCCTTGTTCTTCACTCTATTATCCTCAAGGTAATGGACAAGTTGAGGCTTCAAATAAGAATATTTTGAAAATCCTACATAAAATTGTGAGTAAGTCTGGTAGAGATTGTCATTTGCAATTAAATCCGGCACTATAGCCCTATAGAACAAGTATCTGAACACCTACAAGAGCCACACTATTTTCTCTAGTTTATGGTGCAGAAGCAACGTTACCAATTAAAGTATAAATTCATTTTTTGCAAGTATCTCCAAGGTCTTGTTACAGATGAACAATATCGCATTGATAGGGTTCATGCACTAGAACTGCTAGATGAGAACAGACAACAAGTGTTTGATCACCTCAAGGTATACCAGAAAAATATGTCAAAAGGGTATACAAAAAGTAAATCCACGACAATTTCAAGTGGGAGATCTCATTCTAAGAGAGAATCCTAAGAATCATCCAAACAAAGAACAAAAAGGCAAGTTTGAACCCAATTGGCTGGGGCCTTTTGTTATTACAACAAATTTTGGGATAAGAGCTTATAAATTAGCTACACCTGAGGGAGATGTCCTTCTTGATCCTATCAATACCCTACACTTGAAGCAGTTCTATGCTTGACATCTAGCTGAAGAGATTGTAGAGTGAAATTGATTCTCAAAAAATACAAATAAAAAATAAAAAAATGATCCCAAAGAAAGCCAAAAATAGTGAAAAAGACCTGAAAAAAGGTATTCTTGGTGAAAACCTAGAAAATAGATGCCTTGATACTAACAAAAAAAGGAGAAAAATAAAAAGTACAAAAAAATAGAAAAATAGAAAAAGTGCCTTAGCAAAAACCTGGCAAACAGGCGTCTTGGTAGAATTTTTTTTTTTTTTTCCAAGTGGTGAAAACTTGGCAACCATGCATCACTTGTACTCTGTGCTCCATCTATCAAGGAACTACTAACACTAATCCTTCATGATCATCTTCTTTTATATCAGTTGAATATAAATTACTCATGAATGTCCTATCCTTTCTTGGGATTTGTCATATTTGCATCTTAGGGATAGTCATTATGCACTAGGGACATATTTACTAGCATGTTCGATCAGTAGGAGTGGGTTGCTAGGTTGTTCTAGGTCCTTGTCTAGGAAGGTTTGCCACTAAAAACAATATTTCTTAATACTTGAATCAAAACATCACCTAAACAAGGGTGTTTCTTAAACATCACCTACCTGTAACTGACATCATACTATTGTTTCTCAACACTTTAATCAAAAAGTGTTTCTCAACACTACATTGGATTGAAATTTCTGATAATTTTTATCTCACTTATTCAGACATACAAATACATTTCTTAATTCCAAGATACAATTGATGATTTCTCTACTATGATTGCAAAAATGAATCACCAGTGTTCCTCAACACCATGTAAGCACATATAGATTTCCAATGATGTTCTAAACTAGGGGCATGTAAATAGTTATGAATTTTGTTTTTCTGATTATCAATTGATTGCATGTTATTTCTTCCGAGTTACTCCATGACTTCAATTAAAAGACAAAGAGTTGCAAGGATAGAGGAATAATGTTTTCTTGGTTTTCTATGTATGGTGATTGTTTCAATGATCCTATAAATTTTACCTAACTTGGATGTTTATGGTAAGAGCTTTCAACATGAGTGGATAGTCACATATATCTCGATCCTTTTTATGTGTAATCTATGGTGAGGTTGAACCAATTTCCTTGTCTATTTCTAATCAAATTCTAAGTAAGGTGTACAACACATTATGTACCCAAGGATATGAATATTAAAGGTCATTGCGGGTTACATATCTTATATTACACATGAACAGAAGATGATTCCTAATGAAAAAGGAGATAACTGACAAGTTATCCTGGCCTCTATGCCCTGATGCTTAGGTTTATTTTTGACATTGCATCCAATAAAAATAGTATTCGTACTTTCATGATACTTTCTTGGTATCAATGACATTTGTACTATCTAATGATGTCTATTGCACAAACGCCCTATGATGATACAATGCTAAAATGTAAAAAGATCAGTGTCAGTCCTAGAAGTCTGCATTCAATTGCATTTAAGATTGCCTGATTCATTAGAACAACATAAGTACTTGAGCTCAAAATGATTTCATCATTCATTTAAAACCCAAGTTTGACTACTTAATCTATGTTACTAATATATTCATGTCACTGCATATCCATGGCATTCATTTTGCATTCATAATGGGAAAATATAAAATACAAAAACAAAGCAAGTGTTGCATTTTTACATCCTACGTGCATCCATACATATATTTGCATAAAGAAAATCTCAAAAACATACATCTGCATATCCATACAAAATCATCTCACACATTTATATATCAGTAATAATCAAAGAGGTTAAATGATGTCATCACATGAATCTATTCTCATCATAATAAAGACCAAGTACATCATCACATGTGAACCAATCTAAATCATCTATCATATACATTAAAAAGAGAACCAACAAGAATATCAGAATCAAAAGAGGCTATCTCATATATATCAATGACTATTAGATAAAAAATGTGGAAATGTCTATAATAGTATCCAAAAGATCATGATAAAACATGTACAAATGTATCAAATGTATGGAGTACAAGGGATGATCACAGAAGGATCAATATACAAAAATCTCAAAAATAATCAGTAAAGTCATGTCTGACTGCCACCCTCTCCCTAATAAAGAGGAGGAGGTGGTGCATATGCTTGTGGATGATGAGCTGGTGGAGGCATAGCTCCCTCTGACTATTGTGCTATAGTCGAATATAAGGGTGTTCTTTATTCTTGTGGAACTGCAACACAATACAAGAAAAAATAATATGTAGCTCTCTGACCCTAATGTGTGGTCGTGTGTGCTTGGATATCTCTCTCTGATCTCATAACATCAAGATGTCTATCCATGTTTGCCAACAGTGTCTCCAATGTATTAATGAGAGCCCTAATCCTCTCTCTCTCTCTAAAACTATGATAGTGGATCTCTATCCCTCCCTATATCTCTGCCAGAATCTCTTGGAGGATCCTATCTCAGAGGTCCATCTCCCCCACTAGGTCTCTATCTTGAGGATCTATGTTGTTTCTATTGTTGTTGTCTCATAAGTAAAGGACCTAGATCCATGCATGGAGGTACAAACCTTAAACGAGTATGTCTACCCTCCGTACAACCAGCGCCACCCCTTTTATCACCATCATCACCCATATGATCACAGCCATGTCTCTGACCTCTATCCACAAGAGGGTGCCTACTATCTCTCCCACCACCATCCCTACTATCTATCCCACCACCACCTTTGTCTCCTCTTCTTCTACCTCTCATAGGTCCATCATCAGCAATATCATAGTCTAAAGCATACTTTCATAGGTCCATCATCAGCAATATCATAGTCTAAAGCATACTTAATGTGAGGTGCTATCTCATTAGGAGCTGTAAAATAAGGAAATAGATACTTAAGAAGATGAGAAATATAAGCATTGGTACACCTAGCATTGGTAACATCAATGTGATAATCCCAGCCTACTGCCACCATATGATTGATCTCTAGTTGTGCAGTCTCATATGCTAGGCAGGCACCCCAGAGTGCCTCCTCATTATAAATATGAGAATATGCAGTAAGATCCTATGAAATGCCTTGTACCTGGTCATACTATTTGAGGATGTGTGTGAAAATAATTTTTTCAACAACATATCACACCTATCCAATCAGGTACCTTCTCTAAAAGAAATATGGCATCTATCGCTGTAGACACCCTCAAATGGACAGACTTGCGACTTTACATTAAAAACACTAATTTTCATCTATTAATTAACGGTTTTTTAATCAGTAATTAATCATCTATTTTATTCTAAATTCATTCCCCAAATCATCTAATCAAATTCCCAAAATTAATTAAATAATTAATTTTATTTAAATAATTAACCTTAATTGATAAATTACCAATAATTAATTAATTAAATTAAATTTCCTAAATTTTAAATTGAAATATTTAAACTTAATAATTAAATTCTTCCAATTAAATTAATTTAATTTCATTCAATAAAGCAATTCTAAATAAAAAAAAATTCAATTATCTCACATGTTGAAAATTTTAATTATATAAATGAATTAAATATTCATTTATTTTCAATGAGATAATGCTTAATTAGATCACATGGGTAACTCCACCCATCTCTCTAGTTCACTTGGGTAACTCCACCCATCTCTCTAGTTCACTTGGGTAACTCCACCCACCTCTTTAGTTCTAAAAGGTAACTCACAATTAGCTCTTTAGTCAACCAAACTCTATCTCCTCTTTAACAATTGAAGAGGTGGAGTTTACTGATGGCTTCTCCATTTCCTTTTAATCTCAATCCTTCATCTCCCTATCTCTAGGATTGATCTCAACCATTCATATCATCCTCAATTCCTATATAATAAAACCTTCATACCCATTTGAATGATCTAGGATTTCAAGCTCTCATGCGCCATTACTCTGTCAGTTTGGTTCTAGCATTCAAGTCATCTTGCAATCACACACACTTTTGAATTATCAAATTATCGACACTTCTCAAGTCATAGACGCTGCCCACGCCAATACTGAGCATCAAAAATAGAATTTTGGAAGGAGTAGAGAGAGACAATAGATGATTCAAGCACTTTGGGGGTTGCATTCATTTGTTTTCTTTCTTGTACATTTTATTGATTACGTTTAAGTATTCATATTAGTAGTTTTGTGTATTGATTTCCCCATTGCAAATTGGTCCTACTAACCCTTGTCATTAGAAAGCCAAGGAACCACAAATCATGAACAGGTGTACATTTTGGTGAACCCAACGTGAAGAAAATAGCCTGACTATCTCTTACAAACAACAAACAGAATCCATCAGCCATGGTCATATGGTTACAGACCTCAATTTTCATCAATTTCTCGATATCTATGTTATTTTGCAATTGCTGGTATTTTTTCACAATTGACGAAAGAGTGTCACAATCGACTGGTTGAATACCGCAATTGATTGCATGCTTTTGCATTGATATTTTGTCATCTTCTGTCTTTCTTTCTTCTAGCACTGTGCCACAATCACTGATATTTGACCGTAATTACCTGTGCTTTACTGCAATTTCTTGTGCTTTACCGCAATTGCTTGTGCTTTACCACAATTTGCCAATCCATGCCGCAAATGAAAGCATTTTGCCGAAGAATAGAGTTATTTTTCGTAATTGCCAATATTCTTTTGCAATTGAACAACCAGTGCTGCAATTGACATAAAAGACACATTTTTGGCTATTTTTCTTGGTTTCTATGTAGGGTTGACTGAAAGTAAATGACAAATAAGGTAATCAGACGCATACCAGGTGCTAGATCATTAAGAGTTGCAATAAAGAGAACCACCAACTATCAATCACAAAAAAGGCTATTCTCACAATCACAGCTAAAGATCAAAGTGAAGCATACACAAGGTACATTGATTCAATCATGAGATTTTAAAGTAAGTATAAAGTCACCATTAATTTCAGCAATCTCAATAATCCTAGAGTTTCTGGATATTCTGCTATCTTGGATTGAAAAGCTTTCATTTCTTGAGATACTAAACACTTTATTTGATAGGTTTGAATCGAGGAGACAAGATAAAAATACAACATAAAATTCATTTACTTGTCAATTTGGGTTTAAAAGGAATAGTGTTTGTCACACCTCTCACATCTCACATTTCAGAATTTGGTGCTTAAAATTGATGTGGAGATTTAAAATTGAACAAAGGCAAAGAATCTCTCAATTTGGTGCACTAAAATTGAACAAGAAATCAACACCTACTTTTTGGGCTTAAAACTGAACACTTGTGCTTGTATGGTAGTGTAGCTTAGTTCACATTTCAAACTTTTGGAGCTTAAATGATTTACCTTATGTCTTGAGTTTTGGGTGCACTTACACAATCTGTTAGATTAAAAACCTTAATACTTTTTTACAAAGGCCTGTCTGGGGAATGCGCTTATTCCTTGAAGAATGACCTTAAACTGGTAATCCTTTCGATCAGTATATAAACAAGGCACGAACCAAAGTTCTATCTTATCTAGCCAAGCTCAGGCAAGGTGTGTTGATGATAGTTTGGATCAGGTGAGTATCCCTAAGGAGCCAGCATGGTCAACTAGGCTCTTAAGTTATTCACACACGTACCAATCGATTGGATAGATGCCATAGCCCTTACTAAAACCTTGTTAATTAGAGGCCAACCCGATCTACCTCCAAACATATACCTTATTATAGTGCAAGGGGTTGTAGAATTTCCCCCAAAGATTCCCAACATATGTGTTCCAAGGTATTTGTGTAGCGAGAGATCTTCACTCCACGGAAACAATACCTAGCAACGAAAAAAACACGAGCACCTACGTCATGGACCTTCATGTCCTAATATGACAATTGTTGTGTGAGCTAATAGACATTCAAGAATTGGGCCTATAATATTGTATTTTGAAAGCCTTTGACTTAGATTAAATCTGACTATTCATTGTTGAGACCTTGTGATAACATTGTAACTTGAAAAAGTCGTAGAACATACACGTGTCAGTCAGCATTCTTCAAAACACATTGTCTTTTGTGCTTGTTCTTTGACCAGTTTCCAAAAATGAAAAAAAACATTAAAATTGTCAAAATGAGTCAAACGTTTTAAAGTCTAGGGTTGTCAACATCAATTGTCTTTCAAATCAGAAGCCTTGTTCCAGAAAATCAAAATTATCAGACACTGAGATCTACCTTTTAAGTGTTTTTTAGACTGTTTCCCCTTTATCGCAATTGCCCACATTTTGCCACAATTGATGGAAGTTTTCCACAATTAACTTGTTTATTGTCACGATTGACTTGTTTATTACTACAATAAATGATAAATTACTGCAGTCGACCAGTCACTTTACCGCAATTGGTGGAGTTTTGCTGCAATTGACCAGAGACATTTTTACACCTGTTTTGACCTAAAAACCTTGCAAATACTCTCCATTTTGTGTCAAAGACCAGTTTCTATCCCAGAAAAATGCCAAAAACATTGTGTGAATCTCTAAACATTAAAGATCATCCCTTCTTTGCAAAGCACGATTATTGTCTAAAACATTGTTAGTTTGAAAGTTCAGACTCAAAATATGTTGATCTCATCATCTCAAACATCATCATTATCTCTATCACTGACTTTTTCCCAAGCAAAGGTCAACAAATCTTATTCTTACATCATCAAAACTTTGAGATCAAGATAAATCAACATCTATCCTTAGAATTACCCTTGTCCAAAACATAACTCGAACTTCCTTAGAAAGGTTATCCTTTTTTTTTTTCTTTATATCTCTTATTTTAGTCATAAAATCTGGACCACACTATGTCTCAAACACCTCATGGAAGGCGTTACAAAAGGTCAAAGGCTAGAACACAACCAGATGAGTCATATATCAACAGCTTCCCTGCTTGGGAAATAAAGTGAGAGGGTGATCGTTTCATAAATACCAGTTCTTCTCTATTCATTGAACAACCCCGTGGATCAGTTATTTTCCAAAATTTCATAGAAGAGGAGCTTGAAGATATAGATAAAGATGCTTATTCTACACAAGTATTTGACACTATTTTAAAGAGGAACCATGAATGTTTCTTAGCCATGCTGATAAAGAAGAGAGTCAAACTCTCTGCTGAATTGAGTATGTCAACCATATGGCCCAAAAACCCTCTTGTAAGTCAAAACACTACTCAGCCCTCTCAGATAATACCTATGGTTTCTCAAATTCTCCCACCTTTGATAATACCAACATTGGCACAGACGATACCTAATCAAACCAATTGTGCAAACCAAGCAAGCACATCTTCCACTCAAATCATGAAAGGCTCCCAACTAAGTGTACCCATGGTCACTAGTATGCATCCACCTTCGGTCTTATGGCCTGTCCAATCAAGCTCTCATGCTATGCCTTCCATCCCACCAACAAGAAGTAACATTTTAGCAACCATGCCACTATTGTAGTCAATCCCTACTAGCCTTAGGGTCAACACATCATTCCCATAGAGATCTATCTCTGCAAGTCTGACTTTCAGTCAATGCCCACCCAAAGTTACACCTTTTCTCATCTAGCAACAACCTCAACCCTAGCAGCAACAACCCCAGCTTTAGCTACAAAAAACTCAACCCCAAAAACAGCAACCCCAGCTTCAGCTGCAACAACCTCAACCCCAGTAGCAACAACCCCAGCTTTATTAGTAGCAATATCAACCCTAGCAATATCAACCCCAGCTTCAACAACAACAACATCCCTAACCCCAACAGAAAACACAACAAACCCCACCTTGGGCCACTCACGTGCCCCCATTTTAGAATCATGTGGTGGGAAATCAATATCAAGTCCCAAGGATGAGGTCCTATGTTCCTATTCAAGGGACACAGGGGCACAACCTCATACTTACTATAGCACAGAGGTACAACATCACACATTAGCCTCAGTATCAAATAGACATGTTGATCCAACAAGTGCAGACCCTTCAAACCCAAATGATGGATATGCAAAATCAGGGGCAAACTAAATCATACACCGTAGAGGATTTATACCCATACCGCTTTGATCACTCTCTTCACATGTCTCCATTTCCAAATCACTTCTTTGTACCAAAGTTTGACAAATATAGGGGCAATACCAACCCTATTGAACATATCCGAGATTTTTTTTCTAGTTGTGTTGAAGTTGCACATGATGAGACATACTTAATGCAACTATTCCCACAAATCTTAGCTAGACTAGAAATTGAATGGTTCTCACATCTACCTCATGGCATTCTGTCATGGGGCGAGTTGGCTAAAAATTTCATCACTCATTTCCATCATAACATCAAGTGCAAGGTCAACATCAAGGACCTTTTTGATATCAAACAAAAGGATGGAGAGTCTTTTGTGAAATTCCTACAGAGATGGATGAATATTGCAAACCAAATAATGTACGATGTACCCGAGCAATACCTAGTAGTCATGTTTGTTGACAATCTAATTCTAGATATGTCATTCACAACAGAATTGTAGTTAGCTCCAAACTTCACACAACTCATCAAACGAGAAGCTTCTTGTGAGAAAAACTTTGTCAAACAAGGAATCCTTGTAGATCCTACCCAAACAAATACAAACAAAACTGTAATGGACAAAGCTAAGTGGTGGAATAAAAACAAAAATGTCACCAACGATGGTGTCATTGATGTGAAGATAGTCAACTATGCACAACCCAAAGTATTCATGCAAGATGCACCTATGGCAAACCAACAACCTACGGTACCCACTCCACAAGCATACACTCAAATCCAACCTCCCCCTGTCCAAGTGGTCATTGTGTCAAATTGTCAACAACAAGTGCAACACAAACCACAGTTTCAATTCCAACAATGAGACTTCACACCATTAGGAGAGTCGATAGAATCAGCTTTACAAAAACTAATACAATATAACACTATCACTCTCCAAGAAATTAGGGAATATGAACAGGGTGTAATCAAGCCAAGGTGGTACAATGACAATGATTTTTTCTAATTTCATCGGGTGAAGGGACACAAGACACCCAATTGTTACTGATTGAAACACGCTATCCAAGATCTAATTGACATAGGGGTCATCGACGTGAAAAACACCCAAACCAAAGGAAGAACTGATCATACTATATTCAATGACACATTTCATGATCACAATAAAGGGAAAACCTCTTTTTTTGGTATACCATCAAAATAGGTCAACTATACTTATGCCAACAGTGATAACATTATCAATTGTCTCAATCCTTTAGATAGCCATGTCGCTACGATCACTATCAAAGACCAAGGTAACAAATGTGTTGTAACCACATGTCATACCAGAGTTGTCTTGAAAGGAGGACCTTCCTCATCTTCTACACCATCCAACCCTCAAGTAACCTCATATCCATAGACAAGCCTGGTGGATCAGCTAAAGCGCACACCTACCCAGATCTCTATGTTTGACCTCTTGTGCATATCTTCGCAACATAAAAAGGCACTTGACCAAGCCCTTTAGAATTGAGTTGTCCCAAGGTACATAACCCCTGAGAAATTCCAAATAATGGTTAACCATATAGCAACTAAAAAACATGCAACATTCATAGACCATGATGTGTTGTCGCATAAACCCCTGCATAATGATCCTTTGCACTTGCTTGTCCAGGTCCACAAAAGAACTATCCATAGAGTCCTTGTTGATGGTGGTGCTGGCTTAAACAGCTGTACTCTAAGTTAATCAAGAAATTAGGCTATTCAAAATCGAGCATTGACATCACAAGAAGGATCAATATCAAAGCTTATGATGAAGAAGAAAGATCCTCTAAAGGTATTATCATTCTACCTGTATGGATTGGTCTAGTTGTTAAGAACACTCCCTTCCAAATCCTAGATCTTGAGTTGGGATACAACATGCTACTAGGGAGACCATGGATACATGAGATGCAAGATGTACCTTAAACATACCATCAGTGCATCAAGTTCCCACACCAGGGTGAAGAAATCATCATTTAGGGAGATCCAAATCCTTTCCAATA
This sequence comes from Thuja plicata, assembly GCA_018584345.1. NCBI lineage: Eukaryota > Viridiplantae > Streptophyta > Pinopsida > Cupressales > Cupressaceae > Thuja > Thuja plicata. Next base: position 771,073 of record MU228046.1, on the reverse strand, counting down.
CTGTAATGCGGTCCAAATCAGTACCAATAACTAGGTACCCTCAAACCAAGATGCAAGAATCCCTTCCTCTTCAGATTAAATTTCCAAGGATGTCACACAGAAAGAAGGAAAAATATCTATCACAGATAAAGCATGTGGTGAATACAATTATGAAGAGGATTTTATTATCACAAACATGCCTCAAATTCCAAGATCATATGGCATGCCACAAGTAGTAACAATGGTGGAGATCCCCAAACCTTTTGTATTCAAATGCCCACCCAAGACCTTTATTAGGTGGGGAGACATTATAGAAGAGAACCCCTTTGATCCAAATATCAATACATGGTTGTACCAAGGTCCACAAGAGACACTTCAACAACCCCTACCTATATCAAACTATGGAACTAGCTATACAATGCTACAAAAATTTGGGTATGATGACACAACTGGTTTTGGGGAAAGACAACAAGGCTTAATAAAACTATCTCTCCTTCCAACCTAGAGAAATAAGAGAGGATTAGGCTATGGACAAAATAGAACCAGCCCTATCATCCAAGACATACAAGTTGATCAAGAAAAAATAGTAGAGTTACACTGAGGGAAAAACCCGTAACACATCTTGATAAGAAACATACTACAACAGTTGTTGCCTGCCAAAGTGGGGACCTCTCAAACCCAAATAAACCTCAACTAAGCAATCGACGATAATTAAGGAAGTGAGATATCTAACGAGTGTTCTAGTGAAACTTACTCCCACAAGTATGAGTGGAGATCCCTTCACGACTCCAAACCCTCTATCCCAGACTATTCCCCTCGGTCAACCACTATAATACACCTTGAAAATCTATTTGACCAACTAGCCATTGACGGCCAACCCTACATCGATAAACATGTTGATAAAAATTCCTTGGGTGGTGCTTCCACATCATAGTCTAGGTTTACCAGAACCATTTCTGTAGTCCCCTTCAACCAAACAAAGTCAACCCAACACAAGGGCCTATCTCTTGTACACCCAAAACTAATAGAGTGGGATCAACAAGGACCACCTGATATGGATGTCTTTGAGAATGATGAGGCTATCATAGATTTCATGGGACTTAGAGAGGGAATGTCATTAGGAGATCATAAAGCAAGTTTCTCCATTGACCTCGATAGATCAACATACTTTGGGGAGGAAGCTCCTCTTTCCATTCATCAAAACAAATTGAAAAATAAAAAATAATCATTAGTAAGTGAAAATTGAAAGGCACTTACTGATACAAAAAATGATAAAAGTATAAAACAAGACATATCTTCTTGTGAAAACCTCATTGAGACGCTAGAAGATGGAGAGATGGAACTCCTCCCCTTGACAAAGGAAAAGTTGGCATTGTTAGCAGAAGAAACATAAGAATTCAACTTGGGAGATGAAAAGAACCCAAAGAACATCTAGTTAGCAAAATCACTCACCCCAGGGGAGAGAGAATAGTTCATTAGTTTCTTCAAAGAAAGGATGATCAATTTTGCATGGTCCTACCCAGACATGCCCAGATTAGATCTAGAGCTTGTGCTGCATCATCTCCCATTGCTACCCAATGCCAAACCTATCAAACAAAAGCTGATAAAGATGCATCTCCATGTTTCTTTACTCATCAAGGAAGAATTGAAAAATCTCCTAGATGCTAAGTTCATAAGACCAAACCCATACACAAACCGAATATCTAATCTAGTACTAGTTACAAAGCACAATGGTCAAATTCAAATTTGCACAAACTTTAGAGATCTTAAAAATGCTTGTCCCAAGGACGACTTTCCTTTTCCTAACATCGATATGATAGTAGATCTAACAGCTGGCCATCAAATGCTATCACTCATGGATGACTTTTCAGGGTATAATCAGATAAGGATCTCACTAGAGGATCAACATAAAACAACTTTCACATGTCCTTGGAGCACTTATTGTTGAAATGTCATGTTGTTTGGTCTAAAAAATGCTAGAGAAACATATCAAAGGGCCATAACAACCATTTTTCATGATCTCATCCACAAGCCAATGGAAGACTACATTGATGACATACTAGCCAAGTCAATGCTTAGAAAGTACCATATACAAGTATTACGACCCATCTTTGATAGAATGCAAGAGTACAAAGTCTGTTTAAACCCAAAGAAATATGAATCCATGGTCACAATAGGAAAGCTATTAGGGTTCATAGTGTCACATAGAGGAATTGAAGTAGATCCAGAGAAAGTCAAAGAAATATTGGAAATGCCACCACCACCCAACCTAAGGAAACTAAGGGGGTTACAAGGAAGGCTCCAATCAATCAGGCACTTCATAGCTCAACTAGCAAACAAGTGCCACCCATTCCAACATCTAATACAAAAAGAGATAAAATTTATATGGACAAAACAATGGGAACAAGCATTCCAAATATTCAAGGACTATCTACTCAAGTCCCCCATAGTGGTGCCACCAGTCCAAGGTAGACCATCACTTTTGTATACCTTGGAAATAGAATCAACATTAGGCATACTCTTGGCACAACATGATGACACAGGAAAGGAGAGAGGCATCTACTATCTAAGAAAAACATTGGTAGGATATGAGCTCAACTTTACGCCAATTGCAAAATCATGCCTCGCAGTTATCTTTGCTTCCCAGAAGCTGAGGCATTACATTTTGAGTCACCAAACAAAGTTGATAGCACATATTGATCCTTTAAAGTATCTCCTAAGCAAAGCGACACTCACTAGATGAATTTCTAAGTGGGTAATGGTCTTAAGCGAGTTTGACATTGAATACACAGATAGAAATTCCATCAAAGGGAAAGTGATTGTGGATCAACTAGCAGAGGCACCTATTCAGGATCATCACCCTATCATTTCCAACTTTCCCAATGAGTCTATTAGGACACTGCAACTAGAAATCAAGGTATGGAAACTATAATTTGATGGGTCATGCACAAACCATGGTGCGGGGGTATGAATAGTGCTCATCACTTTGAATAATGATGCAATTCCAAAATATTTCAGACTCAACTTCCCCTGCACCAACAACATAGCAGAATATGAAGCACTGGTCATCAGATTAAAGACAACAATTCAATGGAGAATCAAGAACCTTAAGGTCTATGGAGATTCACAGTTGGTCATTAGCCAAGTCAACAATGATTATATGACAAAAGATGAGAAGCTAATACCATATAGAGCACAGATGGACATCTTTCACACTAAGTTCCAATACATCTTTTTTGAGAAAATACCATGGGATCAAAACAAATCTGCTGATGCTATGGCTACCATAGAATCACTGATCGATATTCCAGGAAACAAAACACGATTCTAGTTTATAGTGGAGAAACTCATGATACCATCACATCAAGCACCAATCAAAGAATCAACATGCATCCTTGTTGGTCCTGAAACCCCATGGTACCATGATGTGTATAATTACCTCCAAACTAGTGTCTTACCTCCTGACTTGTCTAGAAACTAGAAAAAGTCCCTCATCTACCAAGCCTCTAGGTATACCATCTTCTCAACTACTCTATATAGACAAAGTCTAGACAAAATGCTATTATGATGTCTGACTTCCATGGAATCCCAAAGGGCTATGTACGAGGTACATGAAGGAATTTGTGGAACCCATAGAGGTGGCAACAAATTAGCTAAAAATATTATGAACATGGGATACTACTGGCCAACAGTAGAAACAGATGCAAACAAGTATGTACAAAGGTGTAGGCAATGTCAAAGTCATGGATACCTCATCCATACACCATCCCAAGAACTAAATCATATTACTTCACCATTACCATTTTCTATGTGGGGATTTGACCTAGTGGGCAAGATTACACCATCTTCAACTAATGGACATAAATACATCATAGAAGCAATAGAGTACTTCACTAAGTGGATGGAAGAAATTCCCCTTACTTACATAACTAGAAAGAAAATATCAATATTCATACTCAACCAAATCAACTATCGGTATGGAATTCCTCAAGCCATCTTGATTGATCATGGTACACCTTTCCAAAAAAAAGATGTTGAAGATATCTGTGAATAGCTCCAAATCAAAATAGGTTTCTCTTTATTCTATTATCCTCAAGGGAATGGCCAAGTTGAAGCAAGAAATAAAAAAATTCTGAAAATCTTGAAGAAAATAGTTAATGAATCAGGGCGAGACTGGCATTTACAGCTTAGTCTAGCATTATGGGCGTACATAACTAGTGTGATAACACCTACAGGAGCCACTCTTTTCTCCCTAGTATATGGATTAGAGGTAGTTTTACCCCTCAAAGTGGAAATACCATCCCTGTGGATATCATTAAAGAACCTAATTTTAGATGAAGACAACAGAGTATTAAGGCTCAATGAACTGAAATTGCTAGATGAAATAAGACAAAATGCATTCAATCACTTACAAGGATATCAGAATCACCTTAGAAGGAATTATCACAAGAAGGTGAGGTCATGAACATTTGAGGTAGGAGACCTTGTCCTCATGGAAACTCAAAAAAACCAAGCAGTGCAAGTCAAACCAGGAAATTTTGAGCCTAACTGGATAGGACCATATGTCATTGTCAACTCTACCCAGAGTGGGGCATACCAACTGGCAACAAAAGAAGGAGATCAGCTCCATGGATACATAAACAACATGCATCTCAAGAGATTCTATGATTGAGGTCTCAATGGTTAAGGCACTATCTACATATCCAAAAAATACTAAAAAAATCAAAAAATCAAAATTTTACCTTGGTGAAAACCTGGCAAACATGCGCTTTGGCGACATCAAAAAAAAGAAAAAAAGAAAAAAAAGTAAAGAGAAACAAAATCACTCTCTCAGTGAAAAACTGGAAAACAATTTCAATTGAGTAGGTACCTTGGTGAAAACCTAGAAAACAGGTGCCAAGTGTTCAAATCTAGCTTCACCATCAATGACCTCCAAGATAAAAAGCTTGAGCACACTTTGCATGCAAACCTGACTACCCAAGCTATATCCAGAAGCATAATCCCCTCTGAGCACCAACACTTATCCATGGTTAGTATTGATCCACTAGACTAGGGGCGATTCTAAATGTCCTAAAAAAATCCCTAAAAATTAGAAAACTCATTAAAAAATCCTAAAAATATCAAAATGTCCCGAAAAAATCAATCTTCATAAAAAAAAAATTAAAAAATTGCAAAATCCAAAGCAATAAAGCTAACTCGGTTAACAAAAAAGAAAAAGGCGATCACACCAAGTCAATCAATGTCCAAACCATGAGATTTGCAAATTATTATGGGGCCCATATGACACATTTTTATCATTCTATCAAATCTATCAGCAAGCAAACTGGCAACCAAGCCAATCTATCAAATGTCGCAACCATGAGCTTTGAAAATTAGCATTGGGCCCATCTGCACAACTTGATCAGCCACCAAAAATGATCAAAATCAATCAATCAATCATATCAATCATCTTATACAGTGATGGATACGCTCCAAACCATACAGGTCAGTCTAATATGAGTCATATATTACTGAAACCTAACACAGTCAAAGCAATCAAGCCAATCAGGCCTATCAAAATAGTCAAACCAATCAAGAGAATCCAACTGTATCAAGGAACAATCAAAATGTTGACTAGGTCAGTCAGGCATTCAGATGTTAGTCTATATTTCAAGGTTATGTTCTGACATGTAAGACGCCGCCTTCTTAAGTACCAATGTAATTTTAAAATTTCAATTATATCTAGATTAGTTAGGTTTGAATAAGTGGTTGTGTGGTTATTTCATGGGTAAAATTCTTATGTCATTTCTCTCTCTCTTAAAAATTCTCAATATAATAAAATAAAATAAAAATCCAATTTATTCTAGGATGATAATTGAATAATCCTTATGATCAATTAGTATGAGTAGATAGATACCTCTTGCATAAATTGATTTGAAATATTATGTTGAAATTTTATTTGATAGAATCATGATTAGTAGATGAAAAAGGGGTGTTTATAAGACCTCGCAACTTGTATGACTAAAATAAACCTACTTGGTGGAAATATATTCTTTCATATAAGATTAGATGGGCTAATAGTTATAGATGGGTTATTTGAGTGGAAATACTCTTGTGCTTCATTAGTGAACTGATTGAAATTAAATATATATTTTCTTCTTGAGATACCATGATAAGTATGTATTTAAAAATATGAAATCTAGATAGGATTTTAAAAATGGTTTCTAGTAAGGGGTCTAAGAACACTTGTAATCATTGTTGGCATTCTTCCTTCTAATCAATATTCAGTACAATGAGGATGCAATATATTTTAAACTATTGTTATGAATTACAATTTCATGATGGATAATTTCATAAACTAGAACTATGAGAATGTGATTAATAACTAATGTTATCAATTATAATTATTTGGTTTTACTTGTGGTTGGTTTGCAAGAATGTAAGTGTCCCTACACAAGGGAGGAGAAACACTTGTTAAAAATACCTCATGAAGGAGTTGGAGTAATTCAATTTTTGTAGTTAGGAATGTTTAGTTATGTTTACAAATATTTATAGGTTATTACTATAGGTCAAATTTATTAGGGTTGAGAATCCTTGTAAGAGATTCTAGGGTTTTAAAACCCTTGGGTTAGGTTAAAACTCGAATAGACCTTCGTATGGGTCATTATTTGGCGTTGTTTGGTCATTTTCATGTATCCTTGTGCAAAAATAGGTGCCTAGGGTCAATACCTTGGGGTTGGGGACCTTTTCAAAATGTGATATTGTCCTTAGGGATTGATATGACCCTTAAAAAAAGTCACTTTTTGGAAAGTGACGAGATAGGGCTTGGGGGAAAGTGTTTTGTGGGGGAGACTCATAAATATCTTGGGAAGAATGAAGAGAGGGATTGCCCACTTCTCCTTTTGGAGAACTCATGGTTGGTGGAAGAAGATGGAAGGAGAATAATGGAGGTTCTTGCATATAGTTGTGGAGATCAAGGTTATGCTCATGGAAAGATAAGTTATATCTTCCTTCATATGTTTGGTTTCAGCATAGATTTCTTGTTCACGTATTGTTCCTCAAGGTAGTTGTTATAGAGAAAGCTTTAAGAATTGTTTGATAGGAGTAAATGTGATATGGGAAAAAAAATAATCTCTCATCATGAATCCTAATGGTGCACCATATCCTTACTTACTCAAGGGTTGGCTAGGACCCGGGAGGTCTCATGATGCCATTTGGAAGGGAGGAGAGCAAGGGTTGTTTATGCATTTTTTTAAAATTTCCTATTGATATTCTAGTTTTCAAGTTTATATAATTTTTATGTGAATATAATTAAGTACTATTCTGCAATTCAATGGATTATTTTATAGGGTAAATGATAAGTGAGCCCATTGGCCATGTCTTTATTTCATTATACATAATAATAATCATATGTATGTCTTGGTAAAATAGTTTAAATATATTCCATTATGATTTTGGTTTTGAGTTCTTGTAGTAAATATGAGGAAATCTACTTGCAAGAAGGATCATGTTGTGTTAAGAGAAAGATTTGTTTATGTATTTTTTTAAAATTTCCAATTAATATTTTAGTTTTCAAGTTTATATGGTTGTTTTGTGAATATAATTTAAGTATCATTCTACAATACAATGGATGATTTTCTAGGGTAAACGATAAGTGAGCCATCGGCCATATCCTAATTTCAATAACACATCCTTAATAATGAACTTTCTAACCTAATATCAAATATTTAGAACCTATCCTTAATTTCATTGGCACCTTTATAAGTAAATAACTGCAATGGAATTAATAGCATAAGTAGTGCCTAGGAATGCAATTTTATTTATCAGAGTATATTGTCTGGATTCTAAATCAAAAGTGTTTTTCGTATTTTTATATACTGTCAGTATACCATGTGTGCTTAAGTATTTAATCAAAAAATTTTTTATTAATTTATAATTACAAAGCATCATAGACTAGATAGTGTGTAGATCATGCCTCTATAATATCTGCTATTGTATTTGAGAACATCATAAAATCATCAAGATGTCCACTCTTTGAAAGATGTAATCATACTTTCTAGAAATGAAAGGATGAAGGTGTTCTTCTCCACCTTCTGGAACTTCTCAGAGGGTCATTATTGGATTAGGTCGTAGGTAGCACAGAGCTACTATCTACGAGGGTACAATTGATAGACATGTGGCCTTCTGGTAGTACCTCAATGGTAACCGTATGCATAGTAAACAAACCTGATCAATCAAATCTCCCACTTTGACCCGTGAGTAGACGTATCCAGTAAACTACCTTTCATAAATAGCTAGTACAACTTTTATTTATAAATTAGTAGAAAATTTAATCTTGACAAGATTTTGGTAAAAAAAATTAAATCATTATTAGGTGGTCTATTCAGAACGACATTGTGTCTTTGTCCATCATGATCATCTTCGCGCAATCATTATAGTTATTTCGCAGATCATCCAATCATAGCATAGCAATCCCAATACTTGGTCCACAATATGACTCCTCCATATTTAGGGGAGTCCTGGATCTGTGGAATCACATTGGAGACGAGGACACCTGGGTCAATATAGCCACTGGAGACAAAGTGAGGCAAGGCAGGAAGGCCGAGGTAGAAGCCCCATGTTTGAATAGTGTCTACAGAACTGTTGATCCATGTGTTCCATGCCTTCATCAGATTAGAAGCATCGCTCATATAATCACAATCAAGGTCGTTGAAGAACTGGATCCACACGTAGTCGAACAGCCCCATCTACAAGGTCGCATCCAGGTACTTGTCATTATAGGGGCACTATGGAGCAACACTGATATAGACTTTCTTGGAGGAGGTGCTCAGTTTGGTGGTGGCCTATTTGTATATGGCCTTCACCAGATCGTCCCAGTGCTCAGTCGATGCTTGGTAGATGCCAAAGTCAATGCCATCCAGAATGGAGTCCCCAAGTGGCCTAGACTCTGACTCCCCTCCAAGAAAGTTCTTCCATAGATAGCTTGCCAGGTTCTTTGCATGCTCTTCATTTGCGACGGCTCCATCGAGGGACAAAAACACCTTTACGCTGGTCTTCTAGTAGGATTTAATATCAACATTCAGAGACTCCATTGGGTGGCCTGCCACATTCAGATTTGGCATCTCACTTTTTCCATTGATCCTCAGATACGAGACTGTCACAATTTTGAAGTTCCCAGTTGCCCAGGTTTTCGCAAGAGAATCTTCCTTTGTAGTCTGGCCCCAATATATGTTTATGCCTCCCATAGATGCAGATGCACAACCAATGGAATGGAATCATAAAATCCATAGCGATCCTTCCCAAGCACTTGGAAGAAGCATGCACACATTCATAGTACAAAGTGAACCTTAGCTCCATGAAAACCTACGGTAACTGTTGGTGCTATTTCTTGTCCAATTTATATCTTGTAATTTTCTCAGGGTCTCCTGTCATTATTGGTGTCAAGGGTTTCAGGATTGAGTTTCAAATTATTTTCACCTCTCTGCAAAATTTCCCCAAACCCTCAACCTAATTGAAAATGGTTAAAAATTACTAAGAAAACCCTAAATGCCTCGGCTGGTTCTATTTTCGTGTTACTTTTTTCGTCACTTAAGTCATTTTAAGTCATGTGTTTGTGTTGAATGGGTTTCTTTTTTCAAAAGATTGTATCATCCTAAATGCTTTAATAATTCCTAAGTCTTGCCATGTAGGTCCCTTTTACATCATCCCCTTATGTATCAAGCAACTCAGAAAAGATCAGACGGTGCGCGTATTTGCTTATATCCAAGATGCTCAACATCTAACATATAAGTGAATAAGCGGAGGTGGCGCGTGTCCTTGGTGGGGCTGAGCATGTTGTTACCACTCAATAACTACAAGAAGGGATGCCAGAAGAGCCTAAACATACATCATCTGACCTCACAGTGGTAGAATTCACTGCCAAGGAATTAGATCCTGTGACCAAACAAGCTAGTGATGAATTCTTGTCTGATGACAATTTCATCAAAACTAGGGATTTTATTCAGTTCCTATGGAGATGCCATATTGGTGAATACAATGATAAGTGCCATAAAATGATAGAAGTTCAACCCAATGCTGCCAAGGAGGACATAGAGAAAGCAATCAAGCAAGAATTGATATCAAAATTTGATAAGATTACTTCTGAAGAGGGTAGACAAATGATCAAAAGGCAAGGAGTTCTCATATTGCCACAATGGGATTTAGCTGATGCAGTCATTTTTGATGCTATAAGGAAACAAGCTAAACCCATAAGCCCTGCTGGGACATCAATTGGTGCCCAATTTAGTGAGGATCATGTAGCATTGGCAATCTGGTCACTAAAGAAAAATGACAAGAGAATAATTAAAGAAGATGATGAGACTGAAGACACAGGCAGCCTAATTGTGAAAAGGGTTGCAGATACCTCAGGAACTGAAGCGGCTAACCTTTTTGTATAGGTCGCCAATTTGAGCATGAAAGTGTTAGAGAAAGAAAAGGAAGCATATGCTAGTCTGAATGAAAGATATGATTTTGTTCTCAAAGCTTACAACAAAGAGAAGATGAAATCTTTGATTAAGGATTACAAAATAGCAGAGTTGGAAGGTAAGAAAAAGATTCAACTAGTGCCCCAAAGGCTAATTGCTCAGGACCCATATCAGCCTTCCTCCTCAAGTCTATTTATAACATATCCCCCATCCCCTGCACCTCTAAGTACTACTACTCAGGAAGCCATTGATGCCAAGGGAGCAGAGTTAGAAGCTGAGAAGAACAGGCTAGTCAATGAAAGGACAAGATTAGAAGAAGAGGGTAAGAGGGACTTAGAAGATTCCCAGGCCTACAAAGAGGCTACAAAATTGGTGAAGCAAAATCACACAGATAAGATATTTTCAAATCTCAAAAGATGTGCCAGTGAAATTAACCTTGCTAACCTCTACTCACTGGGAAAAAAGATCACAAGCATCACCAGCTGGCATGAGGATGAAAAGAAGCAATGGGAGCTAATAGT
>MU228046.1:740052-751559 GCA_018584345.1 Thuja plicata | reverse complement strand
CCAGAGAGAAAATATCAAATTGCAACAAAAAATGAAATACCTTTTTGATAGAAGAGCAGATGTGAGAAATTTTTTACCTGGTGATTTTGTGTTACAGTGGAATATTAGGGCTGAGGAGAAAGGAAAGAACAAGAAATTTGAATCATTATGGATTGGGCCTTATGTTATATCTAGGATCTTTGGGAAAGATTCTTACTTCCTCAAGAATCTGGATGACGAAGAAGAGGAATTGCCAGTGCATGGACAATTCTTGAAAAATTTCTTTAATTGACTTCTACTTTCCATGCACATTAGTCTATAATATATGTACAGGTATGTTTCCCTTTTGTCATGTGTTTATTTCCAATTTTAGGTTGGTTCGGTTTGTGGTCTGCTTCCCTAGAGATCTGTGGTTCTTGTTATAACCTAATGTTTAAACATCCTCAGAGAGAGCCACTGTTGGTGCTATTTCTTGTCCAATTTATATCTTGTAATTTTTTTAGGGTCTCTTGTCATTATTGGTGTCAAGGGTTTCAGGATTGAGCTTCAAATTATTTTCATCTCTCTGCAAAAGTTCCCCAAACCCTCAGCCTAATTGAAAATGGTTAAAAATGACTAAGAAAACCCTAAATGCCTTGGCCGGTTCTATTTTCGTGTTACTTTTTTGGTCACTTAAGTCATTTTAAGTCATGTGCTTGTGTTGAATGGGTTGCTTTTTTCAAAAGATTGTATCATCCTAAAATCTTTAATAATTCCTAAGTCTTGCCATGTAGGTCCCTTTTACATCATCCCCTTATGTATCAAGCAACTCAGAAAAGATCAAACGGTGCACGTATTCGCTTATATCCAAGATGCTCGACATCTAATGTATAAGTAAATAAGTGGAGGTGACGCGTGTCCTTGGTGGGGCCGAGCATGATAAGAAAGTCCTCTGTTAAAAGGCAAGCAACTCAGAAAAGATTGGACGGTGTGCGTATTCACTTATATCCAAGATGCTCGACATCTAATGTATAAGCGAATAAGCGGAGGCGATGCCTGTCCTTGGTGGGGTCGAGAATATTGTAAAGGTGTTCTATTAAATAGTACACAAGTTTGGAAAGATCTGACGGTTCGCTTAATCGCTTATATCCAAGATGCTCGACATCTAACGAATAAGCGAATAAGTAGAGGCGACACATGTCCTTAGTCGAAAATGATTTCTGGGAAAATACGATAGCTGTTAGATGTGAAGAGTGGTGTCCAGAATCGACGGCTCAAATTCAAAATTGACAGAACAAGTTGTAGAGAGCCGTTAAACTGCGAAATTGAAGCTGTGGATTAATTGCAGAATGTGCAGCACCTCTAGTCAAATTCAATTCAAAAGACTGATTTGATTGAGGCCATGAAATTGATTAAGCCAACTGCAACCTCAATAATTCACCAAAGTTATTTGAGCAAAGATGGAATTATGGAGAAAACCAGCTCCACGCGACTTCTGTGCAGAACGGGTAAGCTTATTGTTCACTTGCATTCAAAATTGGGGTGGAATTTGCAGTTTAGAGAAGGTTTGAGAGCTTTTGTTTCAGAATCTGGTTCTACTATTGATAGAAAACCCTTAGAATGGCCCCCATAGTTGAAATTTTAGGACAGGTCGATTACCAAAAATGGAACGTTATGGAAGATTTTTTACAACAATTACCATTGTCTTTAGGGGATGCCACACAAGCTAAAAAAGTAGTTCCACAACATCCCCGCTTCAAAATTGGGGAAGGGTTATATGATTCAGGTAGGTGGGAAAAAGATGCTATTACTAGTTTTGATGTCCTTACTCTATTCAAGACGGCCTATAGTCAAAGGAATGCCTCTACTCCGGACTACAATATTTGGGAATTAGATGTGGGAAAACTGATAGCTCCCAGTGTATTCATGGATACTAATTTATTCATCTTAATCATGAACACTTATGATAAGGTGACTAGGGTTGTTAGGGACACCCGAGGAAACATAATATTGATTGTATCAGCAGATGAAATCTGAAGGATTTTCAAGCTGACTGATCCCTCACAAAATATGGATGATATCGATCTTGAGTATTTCAAAGAAATATACAATAACCAAAGAGACTATTACAGGGGTGAAGTAGTGAGGGGTATGCCAACAAAATAGGAGACTTGGTAGTGATACGGCCTAGAACCCCATAACCCTTTAAATTGGATCTTTTCAATGGCACAACCAGATAAATGTACAGTGCCTTGTGCAATGTTTTGGGGATAAATGAAGAGGGGGCAATGCCTATCCATATAATGTTGGTGGTTGTTCAGATTCTACATCCCCACTTGTCAATGGTTTTTGATTATGCATCTTATATTGCTCAGGAAATGCATGATGGTTTGTCAGGGATCCAAGATGGCAATATATAGAAACCAATGGGTTGGTATTCCCTCATGATGCATATGTTCTTATTCAACAGTGCTAACTTCTTTGAAGAAGAAATGGAATTGGAAAAATTCCAAGATGGTAAAGAGTTGCCTGTTTAGATGTGGATTATAGATTTGTCCTAGGACAGAAAGAATGCTAGCTATGTGTATTTTGATAAAGTTTTGCAACCACACTTAAGTCATTGCTAAGCAACCAAAATGCTAGAGTTCATAATGAAATAATGATGCTTTTAAGGCCTATGGAGTATGCCCCGGAGTTGAAAATTTCTCACAACTAGGGAGATTTAATCTTGTACCCTTTTTCCACAGTGATTAGGGTTTATGGTTTCAGAGGTACTCCTTATGTGTTACCCTATAGAGTACCACTCAATATTGGGATAGAAGAAATTATAAGATAATTAGGTGGGCTCTAGGAGGAAGCCTTGACTGCAAAGATGAATGGAAATATCTTTCCTACCCTCACTAGAGCCCATCACTTTATCATAACAAAAGGGGGGTGGACATAGTTTGGCAAATACTTTGAGCCCTATCATTTATCCACTTCCATATCCAGGTGTGCGGATAATGAAGATTTAATCATGGGCATGTTCAGGAAGAGGACCAATTGTATAATGCTAAAGCATCAATTCTACTATCCATAGGATATTATCAGGAACATTTTTGAACTAGAGGTTCAAGAAGTTAAGAAAGAAAAATGGATGGCATATAAGAAATCCTTGGAGTTTGTCCAGAATTTTGACAAGACCTATGATCCTTTAAAGGATTTTTTCCCATGGTCTTATAAAATTGATTCACTAATGAATCTTTTTGAGGGAATAATGCAAACCCTAAATGAGAAGAGGTAGAGAGCAGTTGATAATGATCTAGAAAAGGCTCTTGCTATTTTGAATAGATTCCAACAAAGCAGAATAGTTCCACCTGGGAACTATGTAGTATACAAAAGAAGAGGATATACCACTGTTGCTCCCAGAGTTGATAAGCCCATTCAGCATAAGGGAAAGAGGCCAATGGATATCGATTTTCAAGAAGTACCCTCTCCAAAGAGGCAAAGGGTGGAGACAAAAGAACAAGGAGGTGAATTTTATTCTCCTTCCCAATCCCCTATTCAATATGATGACCAGAGCATTGCTGAGCAATTGCTCAAGATGAGAAATGCTGGTGAAGTAGTTGTTACCACTCAAGAACTACAAGAAGGGATGCCAGAAGAGCCTAAACATACATCATCTAACCTCAGAGTGGCAGAATTTGCTAGCAAGGAATTAGATCCTGTGACCAAACAAGCTAGTGATGAATTCTTGTTTGATGACAATTTCATCAAAACTAGGGCTTTTATTCAGTTCCTATGGAGATTCCATATTGGTGAATACGATGATAAGTGCCAGAAAATGATAGAAGTTCAACCCAATGCTGCCAAGGAGGACATAGAGAAAGCAATCAAGCAAGAATTGATATCAAAATTTGATAAGATTACTCCTGAAGAGGGTAGGCAAATGATCAAAAGGAAAGGACTTCTCATATTGCCACAATGGGATTTAGCTGATACAGTGGTTTTTGATGCTATAAGGAAACAAGATAAACCCATAAGCCCTATTGGGACATCAATCAGTGCCCAATTTAGTGAGGATCATGCAGCATTGGCAATCTGGTCACTAAATAAAAAGGACAAGAGAAGAATTAAAGAAGATGATGAGACTGAAGACATAGGCAGCCTAATTGTGAAAAGGGTTGCAGATACCTCAGGAACTGAAGTGGCTAACCTTGTTGTACGGGTTGCAAATTTGAGCATGAAAGTGTCAGAGAAAGAAAAGGAAGCATATGCTAGTCTGAATGAAAGATATGAGTTTGTGCTCAAAGCTTACAACAAAGAGAAGATGAAATCTTTGATTAAGGATAAAAAAAATAGTAGAGTTGGAAGGTTAGCAGAAGATTCAACTGGTTCCCCAAAGGCTAATTGCTCAGGACCCATATTAGCCTTCCTCCTCAAGTCCATTTATAACATATCCCCCATCCCCTGCACCTCTAAGTCCTACTACTCAGGAAGCTATTGATCCAAGAAAGCAGAGTTAGAAGCTGAGAAGAACAGGCTAATCAATTAAAGGACTAGATTAGAAGAAGAGGGTAAGAGGGACTTAGAAGATTCCCAGGCCTACAAAGAAGCTAAAGAATTGGTGAAGAAAAATCACATAGATCATATATTTTCAAATCTCAAAAGATGTGCCAGTGAAATTAACCTTGCTAACCTCTACTCACTGGGAAAAAAGATCACAAGCATCACCACCTGGCATGAGGATGAAAAGAAGCAATGGGAGTTGATAGTAAATAAGTGGAAAGGGAAGGCATCCCATGTCAAATATTTCTATTCCTTCTTGAAAGAACAAAATAATATTGATTTTGTCCTAACAAACACTCACAAGTGTCAAATTGATGATCAATCTAGATACCAAAAGGAACATGGTTATGAAGAAAATCATAACCCTAAGGGGACAGTTTTCCAAGGATAGGTATGATATGTATCCTAACATGTTCAAAAAGGATGGGAGCATAAAGAATGAAGCCCTATGGCTGAGGTAGCTAAACGAGGCACTGACTAGCAGGACAAAGAGTATTGTTACACTGGAAAACACTGGTTGGTTTGTATTAACCATTGATATTTTGAGCAAAGCCAAGGCATTTTTTGAATCTTGGGAAGCAGAAGTAGAGAGGGATAACAGTGACTGGGAGGAGTTCAACAACTGCAAAGATGAAGTTCTCAACCTTGAGTGACCAAGTGATGAGGTGTACACTGCTTGGATCAACAGATATGGTATAGTTACCCCCATAGCATGAAATAGCAAATATGAAGGGGACAACTAGCATCAAGGAGGTTAAGATAATGGACCAGATCAAATATTAAGACCTCTACAGCAACAAGAGAACAAAATCCAGGTGACAAAGACCCAACTACCTCGGACCAACTTCAAGCATTCAGGCGGTCACAAGACAAATCATTACATGGCTTATAGAAAATATTGTTATCTCATCCGCCATAAGTTTTGTCTCTTTTTGAAACTGTATTTTATCCTTTATCCCAGTCATCCATAGCTTGTTGCATCCTTATTTTCAAAAAGGATTCCAAGATGACTCTGGCTACCTATAAGTGTCAAGTTGTAATATTGTAAGAAGGATGGTAAAAATAAGACTAAAAGGCAGATTATTGAATTGTGTCTGACTATTGGTTTTGAGTCTTTGTGAATGTATTGGTATCCAAATCTACATTAATAAAATACAATGGAATCTCCATTTTAATATCTATGATATCTTCTTGCATTTACTATTAATTCTTGTATGTTCAGTTTGTAAGGCACTTTGAATATACTGGTTATAAGGTAGTCATGTTCTTGTCTATGAGTTGCTTTCAAGGAAAGTTTTAAATCTTATAGATGATTGCAGAGGATTAGAGTTTATGCAGGAATTTGATACAGGGGTGTAAGGATGAGAGGATAGTTTGTAAGGCATTCCATCTGGGGTTCACTTGTATTTTTATTGATTTTTTTCAGTACATGTATGCTCTGTTTTGACTCTATCACCCATGATTAGGCACTGGTCATAAATGCTGGCAAGTGGTTGTTATCATCAAATTCAAATTCAATCAGTCTTTATACTCATGTTATTTCAAGTACAGGTCTAGTTAATTGTATTAAGTACAATTGACCTTTGTGATTCCTTGAAGAGTGAATCAATAGGTTAGTCTTCCTAGGCCTAAATGGCATAAAAAGAAGAAGGATCTCCAATCCTTAATCCATTATTAAAACTGCTGAAAGTTGATATTCTGTCAGAGGTGTACCCGCCCGGGTGTGTGGAGCCCAAAGTGTAGAAGGATTTTCTATCCTTGTTAATTAGCCCTTTTTATTGTGAGAATCTAACTTGGGTATAGGAGAGTCTGGCATTTATTGTCATTATAATCAACTCTGCGAGAAAAAGAGCTAACAGTAACGACGGTTCAAGTTGATAGCTCCCAAATTGTATGTGATGCTCCCTTGCCAAAATTTTATGGGGCAAGGCTGAAAATGAAAGCTCTATTGCCCGCCGTATGTGAATCAAAGAGTTACATAGTTTAGCTTTTCAAAATGGCCGCCCCCTTTATTATGGTAGGGCCCATAGAATTTTAGGGGCCGACCAATATTCTAGAAATATGGTAGGGGAATAATCACCGAGAATAAGTTTGGTTGAACCATGCTGCACATGGTAGCATGAACCAATTAATAGTAATAATAGCTTATATCAAATAATAATTATAATAATAATAAATTCTTACTTACTTTTCAAATAGCATAAAATAAGGATACAAGGTTTGGTAAGAGTAGGGTATCTTAAATTTTAAATAATATGGTTTGTTTTTGCGTGGTTAAGAAATTAAGATTAATAGAATAATATAACGAAATCAAAGTTGGAGTGTAGAGAATCGTAAGTCGAGCATTAGGTCTCACAAACTCAGTTTTGTTATAAGAACTTTTCTTTTTTTTAATAATCATAGAAATTTGATTTTAAAGTCATGACCATATCATAACATGGATTCTTCATTTTTCTTTTTGATTAAATTTAAAGTCTTTGAAGAGCCATACCAATATAATTTATTTGAACTAAAGTAAGTATTGATGTAATAATTTAAATATTGGATGTTAAAGTAGGTAGAAAATAAGTTGTAGATTTTAATATTATTTCATGTGTGTAATTATAATTTTTTTCTAATTTTGGTATTACCCAATGATTTACAAACATGTATATAGAATTAATTTCTTAGTCTTACGACCAATCATCCTAGCATGATACATTTAAATTATTAACTAATAAGGGGTTAGTAGACCTTCATAATTAACAATTGTATAAAAGTAAGCAATCATGAAAGGGCAAATAGGTAATAATGCTATTAAGAAAAATTAATCTATTTATCTATCTTAGAGGTATATTTTTCTCAACCTTAGTAAAGAATAATAATTATAACAATTCAAAAAAAAATTGTTGTGTTTTCTTAGTTAAAATCTTGGGCATTACATTTGGTATCAGAGCCCTAGGTTGCAACACTAGGGCATAATTTGGGTCCAATTTATTTAGTAAACTTACAACTGTACTTATAGTATTCGATCTGGTAACCTTACCTAAAATAAAGGTATAGCAAGTGATTGGGATGTAAATAATATTATTAAATCAAAAGTAAATAATACTAGATCTAGGATTGTAAAATGTAAACTATTAAAACTTTATCAATTTACTAGGGTAGCAAATGTAGGAAAGTATTTCAGAAAATGTGTCATCTTGGAAACAAATAAATTAAACAAAACAATATTAGTACTACACATAATAGGGGATTCATCATAACATCATGCGTAACCATATGATATAAAAGTACACAATTATATGACTCTTAAGATTTCACCCAATATATTTCTTCTAGAGTGGAGACCCTTCTTTTAATCCGGCTATAAGGTTTACTTGCGTGCAACACTAGAACCCTCATGACCTCCATCTTTTGTGCAAATAAATCTTATTAGATTCAATGTCAATTTTGATAATGAATGAGAATGTTGCCTTATAAAGTATAAGATTTTGTTGTAACTCTAAATATGCACCCATGACTATCTATTGTATTAAATATATAAATGTTTTTATATCTCTAGAATTATAAGATATAAGATTTTCCATGATGATTTAAAAATGAAGTCCTGCCAATAAAACTCTTTCTTCCAATGTTTATTTATTTTACCTAATGCTTGGTAGTATAGGTGAATGAGTAATAAGAAGGACAATTATAGAATTAATCCTTTCCTTGCATACAAATACAAATTTAGTTTTGTGATTAAACTTTTTCCCCACATGGGCATAGTAATTAACCTAGAGGTTTTATTAACTTAAGTGAAATAATGAGCACCAAAAAAAAGTGAGATCACTAATACTACCAAAACATAAATGTTTCACTGCCTAAGGTCTAATCAACAGTGGTATTAAATGATTTTAAGGTCAAGTTATAGAAAATTGGTTAGGATGAAAAGACTGTGACATGATGTTTGAACTAAAAAAGAAAGTTGCATTAGTCCTTGTAGCAATGCATTATTGGAGTGGAAAATTGGGAGTTTAAATTTCAATTCAAAACCAGTTGGGTGCTACTATGTATACATGTAGGTTCATAAAAATATTAAAATAATGACTATGAAAAATTGACCTTATCCATTATTGGTATTTAATTAAGACATTAAATTTCTATTTTTATTTATTATTATTTTTATTTAGACCAAAGAATGAGGGTAGGAAGGATCCATGGTTAGATAAGAAATTAAATATTAAGTACATGCAACATCAATACTCTTAATTAAAGTGGTGTTATTCTATTTGTTAGTTTTGTTTAACAGATTATGAAAGGAACATTGATAATTGGTTAATATGATAAGGAAATTTTACTTTTCTATAGCTCTCTATGTTTTATGAAGTTAGTAGGAATTGTGGTTATAATGCATTCATGTAAATGATTCATTTTCAAGGTATAAAGGATGCAAAATGTGCGTGGGTAGGGGTTAATGAGTTTCAAAAGATTTTATTCAACTTTTATTGAGCATATTGCGCCAGAATTAAATTATTTTATATGAGTATAGATGGATAAACAACCATTAAATTAGGGAACTTTTACATCAAAAATATCAAACTTAGACAATACTAAAAAGATGAACATTGGTCTAGAAGCCATAATGATAGAATTAAAGGTAAGAAAAAAAAATGATAATAATAATTAACTACTAGAGGGTGTTTACAAGAAAATACTTATTGAGGTATCATAGGATAATGTGGTTCATAACTTGTTGTGTAGATTTGTGTGCATCCTAGAATGTGATAAAACATGTGATATAAAAAAAAAAGGATTTTTGTATCAAGTAAATCTATGTATGGAAGCACTTGTGGTCATTGTTAAAAAAAAAGAAAGGTGTGTCATGACATGTGGAGTAGGCCAGTAAATGTGATGTGCCTCAGGTTGGTGACCTTGTTCCCCTAGCTTGGATAACGGTAAGATGGGTGTCATATGTGATCTAGAAAAGAATACCCTTTGTGAGAACAATATGTATGAATGTGGTAGATGATGTGTTTTGTGTGAGTCTTGTATCTTGTTGTGCTGGTAGTAACTTCATAGCATATGCTATATGAGACACACACCATGTTGAGAGATAGAGGACCTCCATTGACTGCAAGACTCTGAAGGATGTTAGTCCATATAGACTCCCCCACATGTACAACTACACTTGTTGGTTCATAGTGAAAACCTACCCCCTTAATGTGTTTACCTGTGGGTCGAGGATGGTTACTATTATGGCAGTGATACATGGATATTATGGCAGATATATTAGTTTTTTAGATACATGGCATTACAAATTCATTATTGATCATGTCCCAAGTTTTGCAGGACCAATGTTGGTTATGTTTTATGTGGTAGAGACCACCTTGATATGGCATGTTATTATATGATTATGTGGTTAGAAGAACCACCATTCCCCTCCTCCCTCTCAGTGGCCTTAATAAGGCCACATAGTGCTCGTAATGTGTAATTGTTGATCAAATGTGGATTGTCGATCTAGTTATTTTGTTGAGAATTATTTTTATTTTATTTTATTTACTTTCTTCTCTTTTTATTTGCCAATATACAAAAGCAATTATTGTTGGGCTACTTAGCCAAATTTTGTTGATAGTCCTATTTGTATCAAGGACATATTCTTTACTTGTTTTAAACTAAGCATTTACTAATATGGCCACTCTTAAATTTTACTTATTGATATTTTTAATATTTGGTCTTATGATTATTTATTGAGGCCCTTTATTGTTGGAAAATATTGGCAAAATATGTTTGTAATGTGACTTCTGTAAACTATCATACCCAAGAGGGGTTCCTGACAGGTTGTATGGGGGAGTAGATGCGCTGGGGAATTTATTTTCATTGTGAGGATGGGGGTGCAAATGGGACCAGTATGGGATGGTCGTAAATCCATTTCCTCCCTAGATCATGTGTGTGATTCTTTTGTACCTTCCTTTGGAGGCTAACCCCCTTACACAAATAAAGGGAAGGTACAAGGAAAGATATGGGGGGATTCTTAGAGAAGGTCCCCATGACACCATCCTTTCCTATGCCATCAGTATTATGGATAACCATCCTCATAAGCCCTTATGTGAGTTTTGTGTTGTGATAGTGTATTGTAAAACCCTTATGTATATTCTTGTTAAATTGCAAAGTTATCAATCAGTAAAGTGGAATTACTATAAACTATGAAATAACAAAAGTGATACAAATCAGACAACGTAATTATGAATGTCATAATAAAATTGTAATGTAGAGCTACCAACACCACGAGTGATGTCTAGGGGTACAATTTAATTTTTATTTGTATATAATATGAGGAATGTAACAAGAAACACTCATGTGACCTTATTTAAGCATTATGGAAATGATGCAGATATGAGATGCATTATAAATATTGAAAATAAATTATTCCATTGTATGTATTTTTATTCTTAAATTCTTGTAGGGGATAAATTAAGTAAAACATACCTTAAACATGTTTATGGTTTGAGTTTTATAATTTATAAAATTAAGAAAAGAAAAAAAAAAGTATATGTGGATAACAGATTTATCTTTGAACATGTGATAATGATTTATATTCCTCATTTATAAGATTAAAGATTAAAATGTTCAATAATTTAAGTAGGATTTTATGGTGCCACTAAAATTGGTGACTTCCAGGAGGAAGTCGAAAACAAGGAGAGGGGGATGTAAGACCTCGCCTTCTTAAGTACCAATGTAATTGTTGGAAATATTCAGGATTAACAGAGTTACTGAGAGGGGAGGGGTGAATCAGTAACACTTAAATCTTTTAATACATTTCTGCACTTTTATATTCTTTAACCATTCATTCATCTAATCTACTGCAACCATGAAAATGTAAACATTCATAACACATAACACAAAGATTGGTAACCCAGAAACCTTCCAAATAGAAAGTAAAAATGGGGTGGGGATGGTACCCACAAAACTTTGGTACTGCAGTATAAATTTGGCCGGTTAAGGCTTACAATGATCACTTCTGATGATCTTCCCTGTTA
>MU228046.1:715956-733082 GCA_018584345.1 Thuja plicata | reverse complement strand
GGTTTGAACTGTTTGATCGGTGAGCTTTACTGAATGCTCGGTATAGGCTGTGGGCTGAGTGATAAGCTCGATAAGCATTCAAAACCGAATAAGTGTTTTCACTAAGTGCATTCACTGATGCCAAATGTATCATTATTCCAACAGTAATTTTAAAATTTCAATTATATCTAGATTAGTTAGGTTTGAATAAGTGGTTGTGTGGTTATTTCATGGGTAAAATTCTTATGTCATTTCTCTCTCTCTTGAAAATTCTCAATATAATAAAATAAAATAAAAATCCAATTTATTCTAGGATGATAATTGAATAATCCTTATGATCAATTAGTACGAGTAGATAGATACCTCTTGCATAAATTGATTTGAAATATTATGTTGAAATTTTATTTGATAGAATCATAATTAGTAGATGAAAATGGGGTGTTTATAAGACCTTGCAACTTGTATGACTAAAATAAACCTAATTGGTGGAAATATATTCTTTCATATAAGATTAGATGGGCTAATAGTTATAGATGGGTTATTTGAGTGGAAATACTCTTGTGCTTCATTAGTGAACTGATTGAAATTAAATGTATGTTTTCTTATTGAGATACCATGATAAGTATGTATTTAAAAATATGAAATCTAAATAGGATTTTACAAATGGTTTCTAGTAAGGGTCTAAGAACACTCGTAATCATTGTTGGCATTCTTCCTTCTAATCAATATTCGGTACAATGAGGATGCAATATATTTTAAACTATTGTTATGAATTACAATTTCATGATGCATAATTTCATAAACTAGAACTATGAGAATGTGATTAATAACTAATGTTATCAATTATAATGATTTGATTTTACTTGTGGTTGGTTTGCAGGAATGTAAGTGTCCCTACACAAGGGAGGAGAAACACTTGTTAAAAATACCTCATGAAGGAGTTGGAGGAATTCAATTTTTATAGTTAGGAATGTTTAGTTATGTTTACAAAGATTTATAGGTTATTACTATAGGTCAAATTTATTGGCGCTGAGAATCCTTGTAAGCGAGTCTAGGGTTTTAAAACCCTTGGGTTAGGTTAAAACTCGAATAGACCTTTGTATGGGTCATTATTTGGTGTTGTTTGGTCAATTTCATGTATCCTTGTACAAAAATAGGTTCCTAGGTTCAATACCTTGGGGTTGGGGATCTTTTCAACATGTATTATTGTCCTTAGGGCTTGATATGACCCTTCAAAAAGTCACTTTTTGGAAAGTGACGAGATAGGGCTTGGGGGAAAGTGTTTTGTGGGGGAGACTCATAAATATCTTGGGAAGAATGAAGAGAGGGATTGCCCACTTCTCCTTTTGGAGAGCTCATGGTTGGTGGAAGAAGATGGAAGGAGAATAATGGAGGGTCTTGCATATAGTTGTGGAGATCAAGGTTATGCTCATGGAAAGATAAGTTATATCTTCCTTCATATGTTTGGTTCCAGCATAGATTTCTTGTTCATGTATTGTTCCTCAAGGTAGTTGTTATAGAGAAAGCTTTAAGAATTGTTTGATAGGAGTAAATGTGATATGGGAAAAAAAATAATCTCTCATCATGAATCCTAATGGTGCACCATATCCTTACTTGCTCGGGGGTTGGCTAGGACCCATGAGGTCTCATGATGCCATTTGGAAGGGAGGAGAGCAAGGGTTGTTTATGCATTTTTTTAAAAATTTCCTATTGATATTCTAGTTTTCAAGTTTATATAATTTTTATGTGAATATAATTTAAGTACTATTCTGCAATTCAATGGATTATTTTCTAGGGTAAATGATAAGTGAGCCCATTGGCCATGTCTTTATTTCATTATACATACTTAATAATAATCATATGTATGTCTTGATGAAATAGTTTAAATATATTCCATTATGATTTTGGTTTTGAGTTCTTGTAGTAAATATGAGGAAATCTACTTGCAAGAAGGATCATGTTGTGTAAAGAGAAAGATTTGTTTATGTATTTTTTTAAAATTTTCAATTAATATTTTAGTTTTCAAGTTTATATAGTTGTTTTGTGAATATAGTTGAAGTATCATTCTACAATACAATGGATGATTTTATAGGGTAAACAATAAGTGAGCCATTGGCTATGTCCTTATTTCAATAACACATCCTTAATAATGAACTTTCTAACCACATATCAAATATTTAGAAGCTATCCTTAATTTCATTGACACCTTTATACGTAAATAACTGCAATGGAATTAATAGCATAAGTAACGGCTAGGAATGCAATTTTATTTATCAGAGTATATTGTCTGGATTCTAAATCAAAAGTGTTTTTTCGTATGTCTATATACTGTCAGTATACTGTGTGCGCTTAAGTATTTAATAAAAAATAAATTATTAATTTATAATTAGAAAGCATCATAGACCAGATAGTGTGTAGATCGCTCCTCTATAATATCTTCTATTGTATTTGATAACATCATAAAATGATCGGGATGTCCACTCTTTGGAAGATGTAATCATACTTTCTGGACAGGAAAGGATGAAGGTGTTCTTCTCCACCTTCTGGAACTTCTCAGAGGGTCATTATTGGATTAGGTCGTAGGTAGCACAGAGCTACTATCTGCGAGGGTACAATTGATAGACATGTGGCCTTCTGGTAGTACCTCAGTGGTAACCGTATGCGTAGTAAACAAACCTGATCAATTGAATCTCCCGCTTTGACCCATGAGTAGACGTATCCAGTAAACTACCTTTCACAAATAGCCAGTACAGCTTTGATTTATAAATTAGTAGAAAACGTAATCTTGACAAGATCTTGGTAAAAAAAATTAAATCATTATTAGGTGGTCTATATTCAGAACGACATTGTGTCTTTGTCCATCATGATCATCTTGGCGCAATCATTATAATTGTTTCGCAGATCATCCAATCATAGCATAGAGATCCCAATACTTGGTCCACAATGTGACGCCTCCATATTTGGGGGGTCCTAGATCTGTGAAATCACATCGGAGACGAGGACACCCAGGTTAATATAGCCACTAGAGACAAAGTGAGGCAAGGCAGGAAGGCCGAGGTAGAAGCCCCGTGTTTTAATAGTGTCTACAGAACTGTTGATCTTTGTCTTCCATGCCTTCACTAGATCAGAAGCATCGCTGACATAATCACAATCAGGGTCATTGAAGAACTAGATCCGCACGTAGTCGAACAGCCCCATCTGCAAGGCCTCATCCAGATACTTGTCGTTATAGGGGCACTGTGTAGCAGCGCTGAGATAGACTTTCTTGGAGGAGGTGCTCAGTTTGGTGGTGGCCTATTTGTAGATGGCCTTCACCAGATCATCCCAGTTCTCAGTCGATGCTTGGTAGAGGCCAAAGTCAATGCCATCCAGAATGGCGTCCCCAAGTGGCCTGGACTCTGACTCCCCTCTGAGAAAGTTCTTCCACATATAGCTTGCCAGGTTCTCTGCATGCTCTTCGTTTGCAATTGCTCCATCGAGGGACAAAAACACCTTTACACCACTCTTCTGGTAGGATTTAATATCAGCATTCAGTGACTCCATTGGGTGGCCTGCCATGTTCAGATTTGGCATCTCCCTTTCGCCATTGATCGTCAGATATGAGACCATCACAATTTCAAAGTTGCCGATTGCCCAGGTTTTTGCAAGAGAAGCTTCCTCGGTAGTCTAGCCCCAATATATGTTTATGCCTCCCACAGATGTAGATGCACAACCAATGGAATGGAATCATAAAAGCCATAGCGATCCTTCCTGATCGCTTGGAAGAAGCATGCACACATTCATAGTACAAAGTGTGCTTTAGTTCCATGAAAACCTATGGTAATGACGGTTCAAGTTGATAGCTCCCAAATTGTATGCGATGCTCCCTTGCCAAAATTCTATGGGGTGAGGCCAAAAATGAAAGCTCTATTGCCCACCATATGTGAATCAAATAGTTACATAGTTTAGCTTTTCAAAATGGCCGCCCCCTTTATTATGGTAGGGCCCATAGAATTTTAGGGGCTGGCCAATATTCTAGAAATATGGTAGGGGAATAATCACCGAGAATAAGTTTGGTTGAACCTTGCTGCACATGGTAGCATGAACCAATTAATAGTTATAATAGCTCATACAAAATAATAATAATAATAATAAATTCTTATTTACTTTTTGAATAGTATAAAATAAGGATACAAGGTTTGGTAAGAGTAGGGTATCTTAAATTTTAAATAATATGGTTTGTTTTTTCATGGTTAAGAAATTAAGATTAATAGAATAATATAACAAAATCAAAGTTGGAGTGTAGAAAATCGTAAGTCGAGCATTAGGTCTCACAAACTCAGTTTTATTTTAAGAACTTTTCTTTTTCTTAATAATCATAGAAATTTGATTTTAAAGTCACGACCATATCATAATATGGATTCTTCATTTTTCTTTTTGATTAAATTTAAAGTGTGTGAAGAGCCATACTAATATAATTTATTTGAACTAAAGTAAGTATTGATGTAATAATTTAAATATTGGATGTTAAAGTAGGTAGAAAATAAGTTGTAGATTTTAATATTATTTCATGTGTGTAATTATAATTTTTTTCTAATTTTGGTATTACCCAATGATTTAGAAACATGTATATAGAATTAATTGCTTAGTCTTACGACCAATCATCCTAGTGTGATACATTTAAATTATTAACTAATGAGGGGTTAGTAGACCTTTAGAATTAACAATTGTATAAAAGTAAGCAATCATGAGAGGGAAAATAGGTAATAATTTTATTAAGACAAATTAATCTATTTATCTATCATAGAGGTATATTTTTCTCAACCTTAGTAAAGAATAATAATTATAATAATTCAAAAAAAAATTGTTGTGTTTTCTTAGTTAAAATCTTGGGCATTACATGACGCTACTCCAGGATCTAAGAAGTGAGGAGAGTAGCTATGATGGATCATGAATTATTTTCTTTGATTGGTGTTTGTTGAATATTCACTTAGATTCTAGGGCCATGATGATTTAGGATAAATGTGGTAGGCGATGTCACTTATCAAGTAGCCACACAGTTCCACGATCTGAGCTTAACCCTGGGAAATAATTGGACATTCCTTCTTTGTTATCTTCTTGTTTATTTACCAATAGAATCATAGAGGTATCCAGATGGACTCTGGGTGTATTGGATTTCTATCTTGGTTTTTATGGGCTTTCTTCTTAAAATCAACAGTTCACAGTGTTATCCAAATGGACTCTAGGGGCATTGAAAATTATATCTTGGTGTTTTGGTCTTTCTTTTCAAAATCAAGAGCTCATGGTGCTATCTAGATGGACTTTGGGTGCGTTGGAGTTCTATCTTGATTTATTTATTTTCTCTTGTTCGGTTTATTCAAAGGGAAAAGTGGTATCTAGATGGTCAATATTTGGGTGCCTTTGGCTCTCTTTCTTTTCAAATAGGGAACATAGCTGAGCCCAGATGGTCAATATTTGGGTGCACTATGTTCACTTTCTACTCAATCTGTCTGCTCCTTCTAGTTATAAAGAGGTCATGGCGGTATCTAGATGGTATATGATCTAGATGCATTTGACACTCTTTAGAATTTCAAAAAAAGGTGCAATGATGACAAAAATTGGAAACGCGGTAGCGACTTGGGTCACTCATCCATTCTATCCATTCATATCTATCCAAATAAAAAAAAAAATTCTATCATTCCATATATATCAAATCACATCCCAGAGAACACATTTCCACTAACCATCTTCTAGCTAACACATGCATTACTCAAATATTTTGTGCATAATAGATTGCATTCATTCTATTTAAGTGCATCACAAAAAATGAAAAAAATAGAAGTTGCATACATGGTAAATCAAATCACATACACCCATAAGCCTCTCATATTAATATGTATTTGTTTTCCACCATCCTGCATACACGTGTCAGTACATAGGAAAAGTAAATCTTCCATCTAAGAGTCTACATAATAGAATCACATTGCATAAACATTTCAACATCTAAAGCACATTCATGTAGAATCATACAAATAAGCAAGTAAATCAATAGATGCATCTCATATAAATTAAAATATCTGAGTATAATGAACAGTCGCAAGCCTGAAAAAAAGAAGGTAATCAACATATATATTAATAAGTATCAGTGTGTCGAGATACAATTGTGGATAAACCTCAGAGTATATCAAATGAATATCACTACAAAAATGATACATAAAGGAAGGGATATAGATGTCAGCGGGAGCTACCCCACCCTCGCCGACAGGTGGATGAGGGGGTGACATATCAAATGTGGGTCTCTGTGATGGACTAAGACCACCAAAACCACTGCTCTAAGACCTCTACACTCTCCTCAATCACTGAGAAGAAGTAAAACTAGGAACTCGCTTGGCTGCACGAACAATCGCCGCATAGTGACGATGCCAGTACTCAATCTCTCTACCAGCCTCTCAACTGGATCTCCATAGCTGATCATGAGCATCTCTCAATGACAATTCCTATACACTTTCAAGATAGGCTCTCACCTCTTCCTGAGCCTGTCTCTCTCTCTACTCCACTGCAGCAACCCTACTCTCTAAAGCAGTGGCACAAGCATCAAACAAAGAAACCCTAGCCTCTAAAGTAGTGGCACATGCATCAGAGGAAGCAAGTATGGCCTGTAAATCTGCAACCTATTGTGTGAGTCTCTCTAGATCAAAAGGATCTATGTCCATCCCTCCCATGGCCACATCCATGTCCCCCTCCTCAGATCATTCCCCCAATCCCTCATCACCCCTCCCCCTTACTACACAATAATCCTCACTATCAGAACTATCACCAGTAATACTACCTGTACTACTACTACCATTGGATGAGCTTGAACCAACGCCCTCTGCATCCAAGGCCTCAATGTCAATATCTCCTATCTCCATGTCCACATCCTCTACAATAACTCTATTCTCCACTCTCAGAGCCAACACAACAACAGTGCAACGATGCACTCTACGATGCAACTATGGTGCCTCCTTCTCCATCGCCTCCTCATCCTCCAAAACAACATTCAATCCAACTCTCTGAGTACTGCTCTACCCAAACCTTGTCTGAACCAAACCACAAACACCCCCAGGATTAGGATCATCTCCATCATCATCTCCTCTTCCCTGCCCACCATCTCTCCCTCTCCTACCATCCTGACCTCCATTTCTACCCCATCCTGTGTCATGACCTCCATCCCTACCGCCCCCATCCCTCCTTCCATCCCTCCCTCTACCCGCCTCTAACATGGCCTCCTTAATAATATATCAATAATTGGCGGTGACACATCAGTGAGTGGCTCTAGATGCATAGTCTGCAACCATGCATCGTACTGTGGAGTAGTGCTTGCAACAGAAAAAATCCAGATATTAGTAACATATACATAATCATCATAAAGGTCTATACAAAAGAAAGATATCTAAATAGTGCATAACAAATAACAAATTATGGACACATCAAAACAGAGAACTACATCAAGCAGGGGCAGAATCAAAACACATACCAACATCCAGAGTCCTAGATTGCCAAGTCCATGCAACTGACATGAGTCCCTGGAACTCAGTAACAGCTGCATCCAAAGAAACAAGAGCACCCCAAAGAGTCGCATCTCTAGATCGACGAGAAAACTAGGCATAAGAATCTGTAACATCATGTCTCTCTCCAAATTGCTACAACACCCTATCGGTGTTATGAAAGTCTATCATATGCACCTGTCGACTAACATGACCAATCAAGAACCTCCACTCTCGATATAAGGGTAAATGAACATCCTCTCCATCCCAAACAGGACAGTCTCTGTATGGCCTCGAAATAAAGTATGACATCATGTCGAGCTGCTATCACAAAAAAATCAAGTGTCCCAAATGCAACTGGACAATGACACAATCATACATAAACATGTATGGTCTCCCCGCAGGAAGACTCCGAGCACCTACAGGTCTGCACACTACAATGTGATCCCAAGCCCATATCTGGAGTAAGGTAGCACCATAACCAAGTGACTTACCTTTGAGGTAAGAAGCATAGAACATATGATGGTACATATGTACCAACATGCATGGACCCTTGGAATATAAGGTATGATCTTGAATCATACCATGGAGACAAGCACCAAACCCGACAGAGAATCTGTGCTGATGACGATTAGGACACATGATCCCACATATCAGACTCCCTAAAAATGTGGTCAATCTATCTAGACCCATCCCAAATTTGCACCATGGGATGTCATAAGGATCTGACATCGCAAGCTAATCTTGAGGCAAACCAAAAAGCTCAGAGAAAGAAATCACACTAGCATCCTAGTTTTACTCAACAAGAGCACCCTGAATAGGAATCTACAGGATGTGAACATCCTCTAGAGTGACTGTGCACTCACCAGTCAGTAATCTAAAATTACAAGTCTCTATATACCACCTCTCTAATAAGGCAGAGATCAGACCCCTATTGTTCATGATCTTAGGCATATAGCATATCTAATATAGGCCTAACTGCCTCAGAATGTCTCTCTCACCCTCAATAACTTGGAAGCAAAGAATCAAACCTGATGGTCTCAACTCTCAGCATTGCAGGATAGTCCTTGAATACTATAAAACATAGAAATCAATGTATCAGTAACATGTCAAGTCATTAATGCATGTCAAAAGAGAGCCAACAGAACACTTGTGACAATCTATAGACAAATGCAGCACTTTTATGGCCTTTGTGGCACTGTTTCATCATTTGTGGCAATAAACATGCAATTGTGGTAATAAACATACCTACTATAGCACACTTATCAATTGCGGTATGCAATCATCAATTGTAGTATGCAATCGTCAACTGCAGCATTTAAACCTCAATTGTGACAAAACTGCAGCCGATTGGGGCACTCTTCTAAAAATTTCAAAAAATGCAAAAAATTTAAAAGTAATAAATATGTGCATTAATGACAAAGAGGAAAAGATCACTTACTAGACGTCCTGCGCCAGCTGGCTGATGAAAGGTATAGACCTAATTAGAGACATGTACGACGCCTGGAATGCTCGCCATAGCTCACAGAAGACATGAAAAAAATAGAAAAAAAAAGAGCAAACTCACCAAGATTTCAAGAGCTCCAAGAATGCAAAATCAGAAATGAAGGGATCTCTCGGCTACTTATAGGGATTTCCAAAAACCCTAATTCCTCGAGGACTTCAAAATTTTCTTTCTAGACCCTGAAAACTTTGACAGTCAATATCAGGGGCATAATGAAACATTTTCAAGATTAGTCAGCTCCCTAGATTCACAATATTCAATTTCAACAAATTAATGCTCATGTCATAAATTTTTGCTCAAATTTGTTGAGGAGGAATAAATACACCTACTATTGTCGAGGCAAGATGGAGCAAGCTGGGTCAAGATCAAAATCAAAGAATCTTTGACACACTGCGACATGTCACATTACATCAAAGAATGGCAAATGTAGACACCCTAAAATGGACAGGCTTGCGACTTTACATTAAAAACACTAATTTTCATCTATTAATTAATGTTTTTTTAATCGATATTTAATCATCTATTTTATTCTAAATTCATTCCCCAAATCATCTAATCAAATTCCCAAAATTAATTAAATAATTAATTTTATTTAATTAATTAACCTTAATTGATTAATTACCAATAATTAATTAATTCAATTCAATTTCCTATAGTTTAAATTGAAAGATTTAAACTTACTAATTAAATTCTTCCAATTCAATTAATTTAATTTCATTCAATAAAGAAATTCTAAATCAAAAAGAATTCAATTATCTCACATGTTGAAAACTTTAATTATATAAATGAATTAAATATTCATTTATTTTCAAAGAGATAATCCTTAATTAGATCACATGGGTTACTCCATGCATCTCTCTAGTTCACATGGGTAACTCCACCCGTCTCTCCAATTCACTTGGATAACTCCACCCACCTCTTCAGTTATAAAAGGTAACTCACAATTAGCTCTTCAGTCAACCAAACTCTATCTCCTCTTTACCAATTGAAGAGGTGGAGTTTACTGATGGCTTCTCCAGTTTCTTTTAATCTCAACCGTTCATATCCTATCTCTAGGATTGATCTCAACCATTCATATCATCCTCAATTCCTGTATAATAAACCCTTCATGCCCATTTGAAGGATCCAGGATTTCAAACTCTCGTGTGCCATTACTCTGTCAGTTTGGTTCTAGCATTCAAGTCATCTTACAATAACACACACATTTCAATTATCAAATTCTTGACACTTCTCAAGTTATAGACGCTACCCACACCAATACTAAGCATCAAAAACAACATTTTGAAAGGAGTAGAAAGAGACAATAGAAGCTTCAAGCACTTTGGGGTTTACATTCATTTTTTTTCCTTTGTTTGCTTGTACATTTTATTGATTATGTTTAAGTATTTGTATTAGTAGATTTGTGTATTGATTTCCCCATTGCAAATCAGTGTGATTAACCCTTGTCATTCAAAAGAAAAGGAACCACAAATCATGAATAGGCATATAATCGCCTATCAAAGGTCCACTCCTCACAGTCTACATATGGTCTCCAATCGACCACTATAACATCATCTAGGACTTATGACCAATATTTAATCTTACCTAGATGGGTCTGTAGGATATAACCTGAATACATGTAAACATATGGCTCCTCTGGTACCCACTGCCTATCTAATATTGGCTATGTCATTGGGATTTTATCCCAGGATGAGATCTATAAAATTAAAATACCAACGGTCATGCTCCGTGAATACTCATATACTATCTCCTGCAACTCTCTATTCATATGTGCCAATATGCAGCTACTCTAGCCAAATCTACGTGTGGAGACAATCATCTACTCCAGTGTACTGACCCATCTACACATAAAACCATGTTGTCCATGGTCTGGCATGAGGATCCCTCCTATCAAAACAACAAGAAAAATAGGTAACCGCTCAATCATCTCATTGGTGCATCCAACTATTTCTCATACCTATAGCTTTCCATCTCCTCGGATCTACTCCCCAAGTTGTCAAACTTTTCCTCTAGAGAGTCTAGGATCTAATACAAATTATTGGAAATAATAAGTAATGGAGGTTGAATCAATACTAATAAAACTTTCAAACTTTTACTAATACCTTTAAATAGAAACAAAATAAACTTCCAAACTATGAAGTATACAACTGAAACTATAATGTAAAAGTGCAATGAATCAAATGAAAAAATGTGCACACACATAACACTCTGGTTTTTATTGTGGAAACCCTTGGTCTAAGGGAAAAACCACGATGAGGATGAAACCTACAATCTTCTCACTATAGTAGGAAAAAGTGTTGTATTAGGAGCTTACAATTTGTCACTTTCTAGGTGAATCACCCTGTTAGGAGCGAATGATGTCTTATTAGAAGTATCAAAAGTCCTATTATAGACTACCTTTTTAGAGTATTTTAATCCCACTTATATAGTGTTCACCATGTTAAGAAATTTACAATAAATTCCTACTAGAGGCTACCCTGTTAGGGGATTTAGACTTGTTGAAGCTATCAGGAATACAACAACAATAAATTTACCCATGATATGCACTCCTCAATAATAATCATATCATTGATACTCTGTACTTGTTTTGAATACAATCCTATAAATTCTCTAGAAATAGCTCTCTAATCGCAGCTAAAGATCTTATTGAAAATAACCCTTCATCAACTTTGTCAACATCAGCAGTAGCTAGCCTCCTTTTTTTCCAAGCAAAATATAACCTCATATAATGTCTTTACCTTAGAGACTAAACCTAGTCAAGGTTTCCATTTCCCTCCAAAAATTTTTTTCCAATATCAACTAACTCACAGAGACATGGAACCCTTACCGTGTCGACCAAAATAGAATTTAACTTGTCATTCCCAATGTGCAATATTCCTTTAGTTTTATTAGCCAAAACATACCTTGGATTCATACAAAAATCTATACACAATTCCCTAAGAATTGACTCATTCAATTCCTTGGATAATGTACTACATTTTTCATATTTTTCAAACATAACTGACATAACCGATTTAGCCTTTTAATAATAATATTAATAACCGTTATCTTTTACATATTCACTATGTTGACCGGTTAATAGTATCTTCACTTTTTCTTGTACTGATGTGACCTAAGAATTGCAGTCACAAATCATAGTCCACATGTTGTCTTTACACCTTCTTATGTGTCGATGCCAATAATTGTCTCCATTTACCAATCTGACCTTTACCTATTATTTTTCTCATCAATTACCTTACTCACTTAACTTCTCTTTACTAATTGGGTATAACCATGTACCAGTTGGTATAACTACATATAATTACTCAAAGCACTCTCACCTATGTAATGGTTTTCTAGAAATGACAAACATACTCCACAAAATCATCATCAATGTCATCTAATACATTATTCTATCAATATTTCTATTCTCCTATATCTATTTTCTATATTCAATATCATATGGTCTCCCCTTCTACATGGTTATGATTTCTCCTTTATATAAAACTAGGAGAAGTGAAAATCTTCAAACCATTTACAATCGCAGCTTTTCATAACTAAATAGACACCATAACAACCTTCAAACTAAGACATTTCATGTTTAAAAATTAAAAAGATAATTAGAACAATGGAACATTATGATTGAAATGAGGTAACAATGGCCCCAAGGTTTGATTCATCGTGTAGTCCTTCACCAACTTTCTCTTTTTATTTAGATGCTTCTTCTTTCCTCTGGGACCCCTTTCTGATAGGACTTACATAATCATCAACTCATTCCCAAATATGATCATGATTTGGCCATTGGTGATGGAGGATGTCTCACATGTTGAGTAAGTGATATTTCCATTTATTATTGGTTGTAGCCCTAACTTCAATGAGAAACTTTGAGAATCTATTTTCTAATACCAAAACAACATCTAGGAACATGTTGAAACTCTTGATGCTGAAATATTTATCCTCTTTCAAATGATATATGACTTTTGGAACCACTTATTTATATTCTATCTTCCATTCCTTTGGACTCTTGACACGACCTTCTTTATCAAGAAGTTCAAGAATTCTCTAGTGTTTAATGGTATGCAAGGAGGATATTTTATCCTTTATTTTCCCTTTCTCTTGCTCTATATATCCAATTATTTTATTAATGCATTAATCATTTCCTATGTTTCCTTTATCTCTTTAGCTGTATCTAGATCTCTTTGAGTAACTTCACAAAGTTTGATCAAATTAAAATGAGAATGCTTCCATCTTCTAGAAATCTCTTTTCGTTGTGTCCTATGTTTGACAAAATTTTCCAACATGTCTAATAACACTTGATACCCTTGATATACTTCATCACATTTATTGATCCCTAGACCAACCTTGTGTGCCAATACTTGTTCCAAAGTATCTAGTCTTTGTCTGGGAATTTCCTCTAAAAGCATCTCATTTGTGTTTCTTAGTTTGTCTCTTTCCTCTTCATATTTTTTTTTATCTTTTCTTTTGACACTTCATCATGTGTCCCATCAACAGGTTTCGAAGGTGCATCTTTATGAAGTACCGAAGCTTTTATTTTGTCATTTTCTTTCAATTATTTTTATCTCCTTTTGCAATCTTTCCCTTTCAATGTTATATAATTCATTGATAACTTTATTCATTTCTATTTCCCTATTCTGAGTCTTCTCTAGTTTCTCTTGCATGTACCTGATTTGATATTTGTTAAACATTTCCCTAAACATTAACTTAGAAGAAGATACCAAGGGATTAGTGTTCTTTATTGTTTGAACACTTGTCATTACATCATTTCTTTTCACAATTTCAATAAGTTTGGGATTTTTATGGCCCTTTAAAATCACTCACATGGCCAAAGTCTTAGTCTTGGGGTTATATCCTGATCCAGTTAACTTTTCATCAGTATCAAATTCAGAAATAAATGTGGCGTCATCTAGTTTTCTAACTTGGTCTGAAAGAAATAAATGTTGAATGGTAAGTCTTGGAACAATCAGCATGTCACTCTTCTTTACCATCTCTCTGGCCTCCTCCAAGGTTCAATTTATCTCATTAAGATTAAGATCCTTGATTTTTTGTTGAATGGCTTCCTTGTGCTTTGACCCTTCCACTCCCATCAGATTTAATTGCTTCCATTCTTCAAAACATTTCATTTTCATTTGTATCCAAAAATCCTTGAGTTCCTTAGTTTCAATAAATTTTTCATCCTCAATAAATATTTCTATATAGCTTCACTTTAATACATGAAATTAATAGGTTCCTCTTATTCTTAAAGTTGAGCATTATAACCATTAACTTCCTCCTAAAATACCAATGGAGAACGAGGCCTTCCTACTTCTTCAGCATTACCAACTGCTCTGAGTGCACTAGTGGCCTCTTCAGTTACTTCTTCTCCTTGTTAGTCATCATAGGGCACAATAGGTGCCACTTCTTCTTTCTTTTTCTTTTTAGGAGGAGGGGCATTTGTTGCATCACTAGAACCTGAATCATGAATAATTAACTTTTAATGCCTTTTAGCAGGAGAAGGCTTAACCTCCAATGGAACATCACTTGTAGATTATCCAAATAATTTTTCAAAATATTTCAAACACAATTCCATTCTTATTACCTCATTGGTGTGATCATGTTGAATTACTGGAAATCCAT
The DNA here is from genome assembly GCA_018584345.1 of Thuja plicata. Lineage (NCBI taxonomy): Eukaryota > Viridiplantae > Streptophyta > Pinopsida > Cupressales > Cupressaceae > Thuja > Thuja plicata. Next base: position 718,481 of record MU228046.1, on the reverse strand, counting down.
TTGAATTCTTCCATCTTCTAACTTCTTCAATATGTTCTATTTTTTTCCATATTTGTATGACATTTGAAGGATTCATACAAGTTTGGGCAATATTTCCAGTTATGTCTCTTTGATATTTAAATTCTTTGATGAAGGACTTAATGTGAGATTTAGGGTCGTAGGTCCTTTCTTTCCCATCTATAAAATTATATATTTCCTTTAAATAACTTTGAAATTTTTCAATAGAACCAAAACTAATAGAAAACTCTGCAAATATAACCACATAGGGCATGCAAGTTCCCTGTTTCCTTGGTCCATTCTCTTCCCTTTCAAACAACATCAAATTCCAATTAAAATATAGAAAAGAAACTATATCAGGAAAAAAAAACCTGGTAGTTTATGAGGGCCATTCTTGCACCCATAAACTATAATAAGAATGTGATCACTCTTATAAATAAAGTCAACAAAATAATGGGTGTAACCCTTCTCAGGATTATGTTTCAATGGTCTCAACACAACCCTTATCTTAAGAGAAATCATTTCCATCTGCAACCCAGGTTCCCTCAATATCTATAAAACAAATGAGTCATGAAAAGTATTGTAATTATAATCTCTACTATTCTTACCCCACACCCTATACCATAGCTGAACTAGGAGTCTTCTTCCTTCATCATCCACCATGGTCAATTTAATGGAGTATCTGAACACATTTCTATTTTGGAACATAATTAGATGGTTCAATAGAAAATAATTTTTAAAAGTTCTACTAATCTTCCAGTGGACTAACTAGTTGTGTAAAATCCTTTCAATCTCAGTAGCAATATCAAATTCTAGGTTTACATTGGGATTCTAAATTCTTATTTACATATGCATTAAATCTATTGGCATTCTGGACCTATGATCATTGCCATAAAATTGGCACCACCCGCGATATGTTTTTTAAAATAAATCCATAAATTCGAGTGTAGGAAATGGAGCCATACCAGTCACCACCATCGATTTGTTTTTATGTCCCCCCTTCCTGAAATGTTCTACCTCATATAGCCCCATGGTCTTTACCATCCTTTCATAGTCCATTGGGTAGTCCTCCTTATCAATTCTGCTAAGTGCTTTCTTGTTCAAACCAAAACATTCAGTGATACATGATTTAGAAACAACAAGAATTGGGTTTCTATCTGATCCTCTGAACATTTTGGTTTCTTGTTTTTAATTATTCCAACTAATCAATAAGATCAACATCTATGAACATATTTGGAATAATATTTTTTTCTAGTTCAAGCTTTTAGGGGTTAGAAAATCCCTATTATTGTAGAAATCCCAAAATGGGGACCTACCAGTATGTGGTATATTAGTATATCTAGATTCAGACCAGAAATCCTAGAAAATGACCTTCGTTCCAATATCAGCAGGCCCAGACAATGCATCTAGGAGGAATTTTGTAGAAAAAATCCCTAAAGGAGGAATTTTGTAAAGGGACTTTATGTACCTCGCCCTTTTCTTCCTCTTTAACCTTTATCTTAGGAATTTTAGAAAATAAAATTCAAGATGCAAGTAGAAAGGTTAACTTACAGATTTTTTCCATGCCTTTTGCTATTGACGATGAAATTCTTCTCACCACTTTGCTTTCATGTCAAAAAATCCTTGAAGTTTGCTTATCACTTGTGTTTTTTTAATTCATGATCCGGCTCTTTTAATTATGAGCTCATAAGCATTTAATTTTCATTGCACTTCAACATGTGTGTTCTATCACTCTGGCAAAATGACAACCAACTCATTTTAGTACCTCTTTTGCTACATCACAAATTTATTTTATTAATATCCGTGAAATGGTGACCACTTCACCAATTCACAAGTAGTAAATATGCTCTTTGTGAAATGGTAATAACTTTGTCATTTCGCAACCTTTACATTCTATCCTTTTTGAAACAATGATGGGTTTTGCGTTTTGCAACTCTTGTTTTATGTCTTTGTAAAACAACGATGGGTCTGTTATTTCACAATCCTTGTTTTCTATCTTTGTGATAAAGTAATGGATTCATTATTTCGCAACCCTTGTTTTCTGTCTAAAAAATAGCAAAAAATGTACGAACCAATGTTATATGTTCCTCAATTTTTTTTTATGGATCATGGAAGCTTTCTGTTAGGTATTTTCCTTTGTATTTTATGAGTTATTATTACATAACCTATAATATGATATTAGAATAAATATTCTTCACAACATTCATGTTCTTATGTATGTAAATATTGTTAGATTTGCTGAACTGCAAATCTTCCCAAGAACACCTGCATGCAAAGACTGCTACAAGAATGAAGACAGAAGAGAGAAAGCTATGGCGGCCGATAGGCCAGAGACTGCAAAAACATGTTGACAGAAAAAAGGCTTCTATATTCAACAATGAATTACAAAAATAAAATCTCTTTATGAAATACAAAGCGGTGAATCCTTATAAAGGATACCGAAACCCTAAAAGGGAAACTACTAAGAAATGGAAACTTTCCTAAGTCTAACTTAAGCAAAGAGTAGATAAACTAATAATTAACTAATT
>MU228046.1:672066-714239 GCA_018584345.1 Thuja plicata | reverse complement strand
AGACTGCTACAAGAATGAAGACAGAAGAGAGAAAGCTATGGCGGCCGATAGGCCAGAGACTGCAAAAATATGTTGATAGAAAAAAGGCTTCTATATTCAACAATGAATTACAAAAATACAATCTCCTCATGAAATACAAAGTGGTGAATCCTTATAAAGGATACCGAAACCCTAAAAGGGAAACTACTAGGAAATGGAAACTTTCCTAAGTCTAACTTAAGCAAAGAGTAGATAAACTAATAATTAACTAATTTAATTATTAGTAATACTCGACTACTCTAACACCCCCCCTTAAGTGTAACTTAGGGAGAAGAAAAAAAGCTAAACTACTGCAGAAAGCAGGAAAGATGGGTCCCGACAACTAGGCCTGATCAGGTACCCAAAACATAAAGGGAAAAGATGTCCCAGAGAAAGGAACAAGAAAAGAGCAAGAAGCATCTCCGAAGTATGTCTGAAAACTCTGTCAGAAGATACTGCTGGAACCGCCACTGAAGTGCATGACCAGGTAGAGAAGACAAGTGTCTGAAGAGCTGATCAATCGAACCAGGAAACAATAGAACCAACAGGTGAACAAATATTTTGGGTGAAGATTGGCATTCTATTTGGGCTACTATTGTGGTGAAAATTCATAAGAAAACTTTAGTAAATTTACAAAATCTTGGTGATGACTAACATGGTTCACTAGGAAAAGGTCTTATAGGTCATATATGTGGTCAAAATTATATCAAAATTTTTAGGTTCCAAAAAATGGATTGGAAATTTCTCAAAGTATGCCAATCTTTGTGCTCAAACTCTCCAAGTGATCATTGGTAGTGGGATGTTATGTTTTCAGGTACAACGATTATAAATTAAGTTTGTATAATGTGGTAATTAACTAATTATACGATGTTTGTGAGTTTCAAATATATTTATACAATTGGTTGAGAGTGGGATGCACTACATGTGTACATCACAAACAATCTTGATTGGATGATAGTATGGATTGAATGATGTCAACAATCTAGTCGAGCATTAACATGGGAATGTGTCGCTTCATTATTTAAAGAAGCCCATCATAATAGAGATTCCAATGTCACGCCAAGGGAGATTGATTTAACACATGGTTTAAGAGATAAATAGCTACATATTAATCTATTAGTCACCCATATTATTTAATTATTTTCATATATATTGATGTATATATATATGTTGATTTTTTTTCTTTGCATACATTTGGACAAGAATATATATGTTTTTCAACTAATGATGGAATATTTTTTACATGTTTGACATATTTCAGGTGAACTTCCATAAGGCTATGTGGTGCAATGGTCATAAATTTTTAATCAAAAACTTGGATGACACGCAGAAAACTTGTGATTCTGTGATAACTGCAATATTTGAGATGACTAATGTCTCATCTTGAAGAAACATACATCTAAAGTTCTCATAAAATTGATACTATGGGATTTTGGATAATATACTTGAATGTGACTTTAAGTCCTTCAAATTATTTATGTCATTGTCCAATAGTCCAAGCTGCAATTGAATGAAAATGATCTTGAGAGAACTGTTATTGAACATGATAATGGATTTACCATGGTTAATACAAGGTCAAGCAAGTGAGATGGAAATGAGCCCTATGTTCTCCCAAGACAACGTGATTAGGTATTTTACTCAAAGGTTCTAGGTAAATTGGGTTGGTCATTTAGATTTAGACATGATCCAATAGGAAGGTCGATAAATTATAATGTGGTAGAAGAAGAACAAGATACTAAAGAACTAGAAGATGATGTAAATGATGATCAGGATCAACAATTAGTCGATGATGTGCCTAACAAAGATTTCAAAGAAGAGGAACTAGATCATGATGATGTAGGAGTTAATGTTCATCAAGATGATATTTGTGTGGATGATGACATTATCAAAACTGATATCAGTGAGGATGATGATGATTTGACCAATCCTTACAACATCAAATCTAGATTAGATGATACAAACACTAAGTTGGATGAATAATAAGATCATGAAATTCAAATGTATGTGTTATGAAATTATATTATCTATTTGATATTTATTTCTTGATAGAATTATATTTTACTTATATGGTTACATAATTAATTCATGATTTTTTTAAATTTTGATGCTACTACATAATTAATTAATGATGTACTTTTTAATGTTGTTAATTCATGATGTTACAACTATTGGAGCTCTCCTAGAAATTTCCATTTAATCAAATCCTAGTTACTCTATGCCTATTTATGATTAGATATTATTTGATTATATCTTTGGTTATTTCATTCCCAAAAAAATCAGTGTTTCCTCATGTTGACCCCTCATAGTGTCATGTGAATGGGGCCAACATTGATTTTTTTTTTATGCATGTATGGAGTGAAACTTGAAACGGTTAGCCTAGACATATTCATTGACAATATGGGAGGGTTTCAAGACTCAAACATGAGGTCATGCTATATAAAGGAATCTCTTCCTTCCTAATAATACAAGTTGTCTTATTCTTCATATCCTTCAAAGATTATTCTAACATTTATTTCATTAATGGTTTCAAAAGATGAGTCTCTCTAAGCCTCACCTTGAATCTATTACACATTAGTTTGTGCATTTTCATTAGAAATGAATATTTAGAGGATCTTTAAAAAGTCTAATGAATATAAAGATGATAATATTAAGCTTAAAAAATTAGTATATATTGTTTATGGAACCTAAAACACAAGGTTTGTCACTCTAATGATAAAACCAAGTCAAATTAACCCCTATCACCAATTGGTGGAAGAATAAGATACCAAAGAACTAGAAGATGATGTTGATGATGCTCAGGATCAACAGTGAGTTGATGATGTGCATGACAAAGATGTCAAAGAAGAAGAACTAGATCATGATGATGTACAAGTTAATTTCATGAAGATGATATCCATGTGGATGATGACATTATCAAAATAGATAACAATGATGATGATGATATGACCAATCCTTACAATGGCAAATTTAGATTGGATGATACAGACAAAGAGTTACAAGTTTCCTTATTATCAATTTGAATCTTGTCCTTCCTAATAATATAAGTTTCCTTATTATTCATCTCTTTCATATATTTTTCTTAGCATTTATTTAGTTAATGGTTTCAAAAGATGAGGCTCTCTGAGTCTCACCCTGGATCTATTATACATTAGTTTGTACATTTTCATTAGAAATGAATATTTAGATGATCTTTAAAAATGTCATTGAATATAAACTTGGTCCAATCTCACATTAGCCCCTTGGGTAATTATCCATTTCCTCCAAATTTAATGGAACCTTTTGTACCAATGCATCTATGTTTTTCTACCCTCATGGATCAAGACTTTACATCACCTTAACAACCTTCTTTATATCATAGATATCTTTGAAGTGCCTTTGTAATGCTTTACATGTGTCAATATCAACTAGAGTGAATATATTTTTAAATTCTCCTAACACATTTCATGACAAGAAAATGACTCATTTGGATTAAGGAGTAATTTCCTAAAGCATTCCTTCATATTTTTCAAATTTATGTGCGCATGCAAGAGCATGACATAGCATACTACACTGAGACCCTAACTGGAGATTTGTGTTGAGAACCACTATATCCAGCCCTTGAGTGAAGAGTTGTGAGACTTAAATGGATGATTTTTTCAAGGCCATTGAGTCAAGGAGGAATAATAGGAACCATTTGGTATGAGGAAATCCAGAGAGAGAGGTGAGGGCACTTAGAAAGGGAAAATTAACCAAGGGACAATGATTGTAAATGATGTTTCCCCCACATTTATAAATCTTGTTGCAAGTACAACTATTTAGAATTTTTTTTCCATCGATGTGTTGCATGCTATATTTTGGTCAATTAGAGCCAACGTCCCATTGAAAAACCCAGCTACTACCTAGTACTGGTTTATGGTTAGTTTGAACATCCAAGCCTTGAGATGTTCAATCAGTTGGGTAGCCATTTTTGGCCTATGAACTATTGTTTTTGTATCCATCTTAGAATATTGTTCTACTATAAGATTGAAAGGAATTCCCATCACATAACAACAAATGAAGTTCACTAAGGTTCAAATTTCTAAACTTTGATTAAATAAATATATGTATTGAGGTCCAAAAATGATCAAAGGGACTAAAAACAATACATGGTCCATGAATTCAATGAAAAATGCCTAGTGCCTATCCATAAGAGAATGTATATAAGTACAAGAGATGAAAAAAAAACAAGGATCCATTAATTTGTTTTGAATATTTTAGTGACTCAACCAAACCTCCAAAAGATTAGTAAATATGCCAACACTAGGCAAAGCCTAAAAGAGAACACCAATGAAAGTGGACTTTTTTTTTCAAGTTCCAGAAGAGTATAAATGGTTTGAAGATGTTGTGGGTTTCTAGAAAATAGTGAAGGAATGATGGAAAGGGAGGGACCCAATTAGCCTCTTTAACTGGATTAGTTTGTCCATTTAGAAATATAGTGAATCAGACTAAGTGGAAGGGACCCAATTACTCTATCCATTTAGAAATAAAATGAAAGGATGGTTCCATGAGGGGATATTTTATTTTTGTAATTAGTTAGTCTCCCTAGTAATTTGGTTAGGAAATTTCATATTGTAGTTTATATGATATGCACTTCTCAATATGTTAGTTAATTTAATCAAATCTATAAGCAATTGAATAGTAGATAATATAATTGAAATGTTAAATATAGTATACTCTATTTCATAAAATAATATTAGTTATGAAATTTTTTATAAGATGTTTAGTGAATGTTATTGTATGCATAAATTTTTAATTAGACTCTGATTCTATATTTTGTTGATTAGGTATTATAAATTTGATTAAACAATAATAAACTGGATTAGGTATAAATCAATAGAAGTTGGTTTTTAAATTTCCACATTGTAGATTTATGTTTAGTTAGATCTAGTTTGATCTTTAGTTGTTGAACACTCAACCTAGAATTGCTAAAAGAAGGAAACACATAAGTTTTTTTTTTGACACAAATTTTAACCACAATAATTCTTAACATAATTTTTGCATGTAATGAGAGTATATGTAAAATTTTAGCATAAATATCACTTACATTATAGATTGTGAAATACTTTTATGATGAAAAACTTCTTTATTACTATCTCCTAAAGATTTACTATATAGTACATAGAAAAAATTAAGAGTTGATTAGAGCTTAAAATCATTAATTATCAACTATTGGGTTGCGAAGCTCTCCCAAAATCCATCCATGACTTGAGAGGATCTAAAAAATGCAGTCGTTATGGGAGATTTTAAAGGCTAGGGTTTCTACAGAGCTATAAGTGTGTGCAGGATCTTAGAGGCTCCAGCGCAGGGATGATTGATGAAAACATTCTAATTCTCATCTTGAAGGATCAAATGCAACACATGGTAGGGAGGAAAGACAGGTCATTTGCGATGGAGAGAAGCTTGGTAGTAGTGGGGAGAAAATGGGTTGTGGTGGTGGGGAGAAGGAGAGAAGTAGTGGTGTTTCACAACATACTAATAGGTTGATTCTAACACAGGTGACAATTTTGAGGACAAATAAAGTCTCTTTGCTGGGGCCATGAACTCAATGTTATTTTCATCAGCAGTTAGGGTTTTTGGCTCTATTTTTTAAAATGAGGGTTCCATCATTGTGCCCACCCAAAAGGACTGGGCACGAGTGGAGGGAAAAAAAAAAGACAGTGGCTATGCATGATTTTTATGCAAGTCTATTTTGTGGGAGAAATAGTTCTGACCCAAAAGAGCCACTTGGGTCTGGAATGATAGACCACGAATAGGGGACCGATGATTTGGCATGGGTGTTCAAGCCATGATTGGCTAGAACCAAAACTATGGATTTGATATATGAGGTAGAATAGGAATTTAAGCATAAGGTTGCTATTTTTTTGACCTTGTTTTGATTGGACATTTGTAGGGTTTATGGCCAATTCTATGCGAGCTCCATAAATGGATATCAGAGAACTAGGAACTTATTTTGAAAGGAAGACTTCAAATTCATCCAGGGTCCAAGGGTTTATTCATTATAGTTTTTGAATACATCAAAGATAATAATAAGGTTTTATGTGAAGGTATTTGGATTTGGTAAAATAGGCACCATCTGATGTTGAAACCTTGGCATCCATCCTTTTATCCTATGAAGGAAATGTTTGACAGAATTCCACTATGGTTAAGACTCCCAAATATGCCTCTTCATTTCTGGTTTGACTCCTATTTAGAAGCTATGGGAAATTATTTGGGTATTTTTTTAATTGTAGATGAAGAGTCTTCAAACCTCCTACACTCTACCTATTCATGTATCTTAGTGGAGGTAAATATGGCTGATGGGCTTCCAGTGGAAATCATGCTCAAAACCTCAAAAGGTTTTTGGGAACAGTCTCTGGATTATGAAGGGATACCCTTTAGGTGTAGGAGGTGTTTTTAGATTGGGAACATGGCTGCCCAATGTGCTAAAGAGATACAAGATGGGAATACTTCTTTGTAGAAGGATTTTTCTCACCTTCATTAAACAGTGGAGAAGAAGGGTGAACAACAGAAGAACTTCTCTCAGCTAGTAAGTGGGGTGATACCCCAACAAACATATGAATATTTGGTTCTGAATAAACAACCTATGAACAATGTTAAGGTTGTCAATTCAGGTCATACTAAGGAGTCTCTGAACAAGAAAATTATTTCTACCCTAGATGGGAGGGAAAAAATAAGAATACCTATACCAACTCAAGAGGGAGAGGATGATACCATTGATGGAATACAAAACCAGCAAGATGGAAGATGTTTTTGTGTTGGAATGACGACCAATTCAATAGAATGGAAAGAAGACATGGAAAAGGTGGAAGAGGGTTGGACAATGGTGAAAGGAAAAAAAGTAAATAAAACATTGAATTCTTTTGATATGACTCTACACTCAGACAAGAAGGGTGGTGCCAAGAGAAAATATTAATTGACAATAGGTGTTGTTAAGGCTTTTTGTAAAGTTTTTTTTGTTGTTATTGTTTCCTTGGGGAGATGGTTCCTTTATTGTATCCATCCTTGGTCCAAGAAAAGTTCATCTTTTCCCATGTTATCAATAAAATCTAAATCACTTTTACTGATGAAAAAATTGTTAATTATCGAAATATAATGTACAACTTGTTTAGATGAAGAGTAGTGATTCCTAACATTAGCAATGCTCTCAATAGTAGGTTATATTGAATCACCACATTATTAAAACTTAGTTGCAAATAATTATGTAGCATTCCATTGTATATTATAGGTTCTTATATAATGGGTTGTATTTACAAGGTTCGTCATTTATTTAAGTTGTTAGCCTAACTTAATTTTGAGTGAAAATAATTGTAAGCATAGTCATTGTCATTTAAAATATATCTTATTATTAGTCTATATTACCTGATTATTTAATTCTTTATTCATTTCCATATCATAGTGCTATTACTTGCTTAATTATTCTACATATAATGTGAATTCATAAAAAATATCTGAATAAATGTTGACATCTCTTGGGTAGTAATTTCATAAACCTAGGATGTTTGATGATTAACATTTTTTTTTGAAATTATTAATGGATATTGTCTTATTACCCATTATTTTTTTATGTTGATAATTTTAGTAATAAGACAATTAATCATTTCAAGTTTTCATTTGTGCTACGAATGTATATATATTTATACCACCCTAGGGATCTCTGATCACCCATTAATTTCATTCTTGTATAAATATTTCTCTAAGTTATTATACTTGAGGAATTGTGTTCACACTCCACCTAAGTAATTTTTTCATGGATAGGAGTTAGTTTATAAGAAGGGAAAAATGATTGTTTCCTTTTCTAAATATTGGCCAAATAGTTCTCATATAATCTTTGTAGAGTATAACCTTTTTTTGGACCTGCAATAACAAAAACCATGATAACTTTTCCAAAACAATACGAAACTCTCTCAAACTTTATTCATTTGAGAGTAGACTCAAAGCCTCTTCCAACCATGTGTCATTTGTGGCACAAAAATCCTGTATAATACTAGAATTCATCTAGAGTCATATGAACTAGCTAGTAAAATGGTTAAAGACATATATTGTTGAACAGGTAATGGTTAGAGTAACCAACCAGGTTGGTGTTGGCATAAACCTAGCAACATCACATGAATTAATGTTTTCTCCACTACAATTTGTAGAAGGCCTTGGACCCAAAAAATATTATTCCGTAAAAAGGGATATTTTGAGGGTTGGAAGGGTTTACAGTTGCAGAGAATTATCTTTATAAATGCTATTGGTTTTTAATGGGTTAGAGGGACTGGACAAGCAACTTCTGGGAACCATGTTATGGATCTATGGGATGACACTATAATTCATCCAAATTCATATGAACTAGCCAAGAAAAGGGTCGAGGACGTATATTTTTCTACAAAAATAGCACCATATTAAACAGAGTTGTAATAATTTTATATATTTAATAAAAATTATTGACTACAACCTCTTACCCATAAAATTAAAAAAATTAAAATAAAAATACTTCAATGATATTGTAATCATATAGTAGTTTCCATTTCTTATAATTACTATCAGATAAAGATCTAGGAGAGAGTATTATATATCCAATATTGAAAGGGCCTAGCCACTTGATGCTAACTCTAAAAATATTTGATGGAGTTTATATTGACATGGATATTATGGAGGGAGGAAAAGACCATCGGGATTCTCTAGCTTCCTTTGACTTGGGAAAATACTTTCAATTGGGGAGTAGACATTTGAAGATCTTGATGAGGTTTTCTTAACACAATATTAAGTATATCATGACTCAAAAATTTTGAATTCATGGCTTTAAATTTACTTTGAAGGCTTCATTGTTTTTACAGAAATTGTAAATTTGAAAATTTAGGTCATAGATGGATATGTGGATCCACTCATTAGCAATTTGAAGGAAATCCTTGATTATAGGAAATTAAGGAGAGGAACAAAAGAAGAGGTTGATGATGCACTAAAAAAGGAAAAATATGAAAATCCAATAATAATTCTATATTATATATCTATTTCACATGAATTATTTCTATACAAAGGGATATTTTGAGGGTTGGAAGTGTTTATAGTCACAAAGAATTGTCTTAGAGGGACTGGATAAGAAACTTTAGGGAACCTTGTTATGGATCCATTGGAGGATACTAGAATTCATTCATAGTCATATGAACTGGCCAATAAAATGGCTGAGGATATATGCTATGAATATGTTGGACATGATATAGATGATATGGATGAGGAGACATGAGAAATGGTTGTTAAACATGCCAAAAAATATACCCATTTGTTAAAGGCCCTTGATATTGATGATAATGCTAGAAGTGTGGAAAAATGAACATCTAATAAATATCCCCTTTGTAAGATAGATTTATTAGTTTTTTGTTTAGGAATTGCAAAATAGAAACATATAATTTTTATTTCAATGTTTCCATGCAACATTTAGATGTTGCAAGCTAACAACGTCTAAACAACAAACTCAAACACATATCTTACTAAGGGGGACACTTTGTTTTTTTTTCAAATGCCTTTATATATTTGATGTTTTAGTTGGATATTTATCCAATAAACCTATAAAGAGCCATCCCAGGATGATTAATTTTATCTACTGAGTGGAGAAAATGAAGAGATCCTATTAGTGGGAAAAACTATCCAAGCAATAGCCCGTAGAGTCCTAAATAATTGTGTAATTTTTGATATATAATCAAGCTTGACATGAATAATATTGAAGGATGATATTTTTAAATATATAGATATAGATCAGATTGAAAATATTGTGTAAGGAAGCATCCTTACATCTCGGATGAAATCTATGCAGAAAGAAAAGTACCTAGTTGAATTGACTTGCAAAGCGAGTACGCTGAGGAGTGATAACTTTTAGGGTGAAGAGGATATGGATAAGGAGTTTAAGGATCCTTATTATGATAAATATCATTTCATTTCACAAAATTAACAAAACAATGTAAGGAAATAAAATTAGCTTGCAAAAAGAGCTTTCAAATCTTGGATGATTTTGCATCCACACTTCCTAAAAATTTTAGAGGATGAAACCATTAAGGTATGTTTTCAATTATAAAGGAATTATGTTTTCTGTAAGAAAAGTGATCAAGTATATTAATGTAGAGAAAATTTATACTAAAATAGTAATTCTTTGATGATATTTTAATCATAAATGGGAAGGGGAAGAAATGGTGGTGGTAGTAGCAGTGCTGGCTAGAATGAAGGAAGAGATGGTTTTGATAGAGGTGGAAATGAGGGCAGGGGTGGTGTGAGAGGTAGGTGGGATGAGGATGGAAGAAATAGATGGAGAAGAAATGATGGAAGAGGTATAGGGCTTGGAAGGGTTAAAAATGAATCAAATACTAACAATAGGTGGGGCAAAAAATTTGTTGATGCATGGGGATCAAAAATTGAGGAATGTGGCAACAATTATAGAAGTAGATTTCCTAAATCTCTTGCCAGAGGAACTTGGACTACGAGTTCTATTGAAAGTGAGTTGAATAGAGAGGGAAGTGATGGGTGGGATACTAAAAAATTGAGCGATGACTAGAATTCTTCTAAAGTTAGTGATTGTGATCCTACATTGAAAGATAGTACATACCAAAAGAGGGTATTAGTAAAGGTGGTGATGATATGCTAAACACTTAAAAAGATTGGGCTAAATAGCCTAGAAGAAAGGAATCATGTAGCAGCAGGTAGTAATGGGAGTGTTGGAGATAATGGTTGGGAGTCAGAAAATGACATTGTCAAATAATAGAGTCCATTCTTTGATTTAACTTAAGTTTGACTTCCTTGTTAGTTTAACTTATGTTCAATGTCCACTGTAATGTACAATTTTTAATGACATTATAATGGAAAATAATGATCAAAATTATTACAAATAATCAATATATTTTGTTAGTAATAACTGTGAGGGGGGGGGGGTGAATCAATGGCCTCAAAAATATTTCAATTAATCAACCCAAAAACTTAGTACCACAATATTAAGCCTCTAGTTATCTTCACTCCTATAAGATGAATGCCTTCAAATATACTTATCAAATAAATACTACTCAAAGTTACCTTTTAAACCTTATTCTTTATGTTTACTGAATAACAGTCTTTCAATTTACCAAAAAATAGTAAATAGCTTAGTTTATATCGATCAATCTGGATTAGTTATGTGTAATGCAAAACACTAAAGTAATGACTCATAGACACATTAAAACATGGATTTTTAACATGGAAACCCTATTAAGGGGAAAAAAACTTGGGACCAGTAACCCAAAATTTTCACTCTTCTGAAGTGAGCTCAGTGAAGAGCCAACCCTGTTAAAGGTTACAAACACATTGTTAGGTGTGACCTTGTTAGAGGATTTAAAATATTAGTTTGTCACTTGATGTCAGGCATCTCTATGCTACCTTCTATGAACAAACCCTGGTTTGTCAAATGGTATCTAGCATCTCATGCTATCTTCATGATCAAACTTTTTGATACTCCTTGGGATGTATCTCAACATAGAAAGGATCTTTAAATCTCGCTCGGTTAAGAGACTTTCTGAATCAATGGTTAAACTGAAACAGTATGATCTGTTCACATATACAACTTATACTTGCATATTTTTAGATCTATTGTAAGCTCATTAAACCATTATGATCAATGTATCTTTTCAATACCTTTGCTCCACTTTTGTTTCTGTTTGGTGATGCTATGCTCTGTTTCTCGGTGTCCACAGAAATATTTAGCTCTTTCCTTAGCTTGATTGATCAGGACTATATGAAGTTGTTCTTCATCAATTTCTCTTTAGAATCCTCTTTTTCATTCACTCCCCTTAATTCATAATGAATTAAGTTGTCTCTTTATAGACATGATATCATTGTTTCTCTATTCTTGATTTTCTTGTTCTTGGCGTGATCCAGAATCTTAGCCAATATTGATTTAAAGCATAAATATTGTTTTATCTTGTACAAATATTCTTTCCAACTAGATAAAATATCTTTAAATCCTTTTCTTATTGTTGGATTTATCTTGTCGATGAAAACAATGATAACAATGAGTTAAGTCTATATTTAGCTCTGCCATCTAGATATTTTGTCATTTCTGAACTCCTATTAACTTCAGTGTTTTAAGTCTTTCATAGCTTTGGTCAACACTTCAGTTCTCCTTAGGCTTCTCTATTAGGGTTGTATATTCATCGGGGTTGTCTGTCCTTCGAGCTTCACTGCAAATTTCTTCTTGTCAGTTAACACTGTAATTCTGGCCATCGGTAATGCTTTTGATTCATCTCTTTAGTAATGTTTGTTGGTTTCCTTTTTCAAGCATCACCGTGACTTAACTTTTAGTGATCTCTATTCATCAGTTTCCACTAGTCGTCGGTGTTTGAAGTCACTTAGTGAATGCGTGTCTTTTATACATTACTAAAAGCATAATCTTTTTCTCTCTGATTCTCTAAAGTTTTTGACATTTTTATTATAACCACTCAGATTATATCAAGTTGACATCAATGAAAATATAATCCATTAATTAATTCAATGTCTTTCATTATCTTTCTGCATTTTGGTGATCAACTTAACATCTTCAAACATTCAATATGTTACATGTCATCAATCTCTCCCTTTGGCATTGATGGCAACACACTACATTATCACACTATATTATTACTAATACAATATTAAATATAAAAGTTTCATCAATCTCTCCTATTGTAACTATTACAAATGTCTGGCTCTTGGTAAGCTCATATATCTTAGATTTGTTTCTTGCAGAGTGGATTTCTTCAATATTCAATCCCTTTAGTGGATAGATGTAGTAACTTCTATCTCTTTTCTGATATGTGTTCTTCATTGACTGTTCCTCTTCTTGATAATCTATTTTTCCTTTGAAATCAATCTCTCCCTATGTAGGAGCTCTCTCCCTTTGTTACTTCTCTCCCTAAGATGGATATTTCATATGTAATCAATCTCTCCCTTTGAATATTTATTAACTCTTCATTTTGATTCTTAGGAACTTCTCTTCATGGATACTGATATAATCTTTTCCTGATAATGAGATAATCTCTCCCTTTCTGATAATGAGATAATCTCTCCCTTTGACAACAATGCCAAACAATTATTCTATATCATCTTCCATCCCTTTATATAATATATTCCTTGAATTTCTATATCCATCAATAATACATTGTCTCTGGTGCTCGGTGCAGATTTCTACCTTGCTATGTACAGATGTATCTATTGCTATTCATCTTGGTGCATGCATCAACATGAATGATCTTCTAATTGTGTGTAGGCTAATGCAGCCTCCTAGTCAGCTTCCTGACCAATAGACAAGGGTTGTACCCCTAGTCTCTATTGCAGGTACTCAAATGTATCTTTTGGTAATGGCTTGGTAAATATATCAGCTAATTGTTCCTTTGAAACAAATTCTAGTATCACCTCCTTTGCTTGCACTTTTTCTCCTAGATAGTGATAATTGATGGAAATATTCTTAGTCTTAACATGCATGGCTAGATTCTTAGAAATGGTAATTGCACTAGTATCATCACAATATATAATCACTGGTTCAAGAATCTTCATATTCATACCTTCCAGCAATTGTTTGATTCATGCAATATTGGAGCAATTTGCAGCAACAACACATACATACTCTACGTCTGTAGTAGACTGATAGATGCATCCTTGCTTCTTACTGATCCATGAGACAAGTTTGTCACCCATGAAGAATGCTCCTCTGGTTGTGCTCTTTTGGTCATCAATTTTTCCAGCCCAATCAACATCTGTATAGACTTGTAGCTCAAATTTTCCTTCTCTTTTATACCATAATCCATAGTCCTCGATGTTCTTGAAATATCTTAGAATCCTCTTGAGAGCAGTCATATGTGGTTCTTTGGGATTAGTAGAGAATCTTGCAACTATTCCAACTACATGTGCTATATTTGGTCTAGTATGAACAACATACATTAGTTTTCCAATCATTGATCTATACAAGGTCTGATTTACCTCATTTGATTTGTCTTCTTTTTTCAGCTTACATCCAAGAGCCATAGGTGTTACAACTAGCTTGGAATACTCCATCTTGGATATCTTTAGCACTTCCTTAATGTATTTGGACTGAGTGATATATATGCATGCATCTTGTTGAAGAATCTGTAGACCAAGAAAGAATTTGATCTCCCCAAACATCGACATTTCAAATTCTTTTCTCATTTCATTAGCAAAGGATTTTCATAACATT
This sequence comes from Thuja plicata, assembly GCA_018584345.1. Taxonomy (NCBI): domain Eukaryota; kingdom Viridiplantae; phylum Streptophyta; class Pinopsida; order Cupressales; family Cupressaceae; genus Thuja; species Thuja plicata. Next base: position 700,018 of record MU228046.1, on the reverse strand, counting down.
TCATTTCCACCAAAAATGATATCATCAAAAAAAATTTCAGCAATCAGAATATTACCATCAGTATCTTCTTTTAAGTATAGATTTCTATTTTCACTTGTTCTTACAAATTCAATGCTAATGATATAGGAGTGAATTCTTTCATACCAGGCTCTAGGTTCTTGTTTCAATCCATACAAGGCTTTATGTAGTGGTGCAGGAGCACACCTAGGCTAACCTCCATAGTTGTGATATTTTGCCTTGTACTTGACATTAGCCAAGTCAAGATAGTTTGTTTACTTTGGACCTTAGAAGGTCATTGCATTGTGGACTAGGTGAGTTAGAAATTAGGACTAAGGTCACCAATATAGTCATTGTTAGTAGCTTTTTTATTTTCTTAGGCTTAGAAGCTTAGTGATGGATTTGAACTTTAAATGTGTCCTAAACACATAAATGTTGTCATAGAGGTGCTTGGAGGAAATTAATGAAGTTGGTTCCTCGAAATATAGAGGATAGAGGCCCTAAAAATTAGGAAGTTGGCATAATGGAATAGATGCCAAAAGTTGTTACAACGTTGTCATGACAACATTTGCAATAATTGCAAATGTTGCATGCAACATTTGGTTACTTTGGATCCCCCTAGAAGATAGGAGTGGGATATTGACCAACAGTCCCTACAAATATGGAAGATGGCATCTAATGTAGGTAGAGGCTCGAATCTCATTAGTAGTGATGATTGTAAGAAATATTGCTTTTGTGAATATAGCTCTGCAACTCTGATTTGTGAAGAACCCATGCATTTCAGTGTGACAGTACCATTAAATGGATTGAATTCTTTAAGTTAGTGATTTTTCTATGTTCATAGGACTATTCTAAGCATCTTTCATTTAGTGAGCAAGTTTATTTGAGGTTGTTTAAAGTCTTGTATATATTGTTTTTGATTTAGTAGTCTTACTGGTCTTGTCCTGACCAGTCAATCAGATCATGGCTCCCCCATGAAAAATAACCATGGAATATTCCTAAGGGTGGTTGGATAGTATAGGGGAGTCATTATTCTATATATATCTAGGATTAGTAGTCCTGAGTAGATGGATAGCTATTTTTACTACTAAGCCCTAGGCGAGCTAACAGTGCATGGTTAGAGGTTTAGAATAGAAGAATTGAAGATTTCTTGTAGGGTGGAGAAGTACTATATGGGAAAAGTATAGTTCTAGGTAGGGTATAGTCATATCCTAAAATTTTATGAGGATTGAGATCATACCAATCCATTAGACTAAGTTTTGCGTGAGATTCAAACTGTGATACAATGAAGTCCTATAAATTAGGCCTATTAGCCCTATTGGTCCTAGTTAATAGGAACCCTATGTACAGAGGAGCTAGGGGTCTAAAACTTTCAAAATATTTTATGAAATGATAAAGGGTATCTGAATGTGGGATTATTTGTTCAAGTCCTTTGGAAATTTTTGGCAATAAATGGGAAAAGGTCTCTGAAAAAGGCTACAAGGAATTAGGCCTCTCAAAGACTAAAACTTGAACTTTATTGAAAAGAGTTAGAAGATCCTTCAAAATGGATTCAAATGGGATAAAATGGAATGTTTTCATGATGATGGACACCCCTGCAATGAATTTCATGTATGGAGAGAAGTTGGAACTTAGATCCTTCTAAGTGTAGGAGAAGAAGTGAAGTACCCAAAGGGTGTTAGTCTTTCAAAGGTGGAGCACAAAGAGTGAGACTCTTAGAGAGGAGTTGGATTAGGACTTAGTTAATCATCTAATCCTAATAAGGACCTAGAGGAGATTAGGGTCCTTGAAGAAGACCAAGAAGGTCTTCTTAGAAAATTGTGCAAGCAAGCCTTAGGAACACTCACACCATATTGGTATCAGAGCTTGATTAAGATTAGGCTTGTGGTAGATGTTTCAACCTACCAAATCAGTGGGAGAGAATACTCTAGTGGGATTAGTAGAAGATAAAACCATGGTGACTAACACTGAGTTAGCCAAAAAGGTAGAAGAACAATAATAAGATAACAAGTTTCTAAGAGAAAGATTGTCTCAAATGGAGAAACTCTTGGGTGAAGTCCAAGACAAAGCTGATAAGGTGAAAGGTAAGATAGATCAGAAAGAAGAAGAAGAAGCAAGGGAGTAGAATTAGAAGAGGAAACTCCAACCCTTGACCCTATTATTGTTGAATAACCCTTCTTAAAGTAACTGAAGGCTTTAAGCGGAAAATCTTTGGAAGGTGTACCACTATTTGGTGGACAAATGGATCCAGATTCAGTTGTGGATTGGATTGACAGTATAGAAAACCATTTCAAATGTGATGGTGTAATAGAGGCCCAAAAAGTGAATGTGGCCAAATCTAGGTTGAGAGGATTAGCCCTCACATGGTGGAAGTTTACTCAAAGTGAAAGGGAGAAAGAAGGAAGGAGTCCTATAGTCACATGAAAGGACATGGTGACCAAGATAAAGTAGACCTAGTTTCCTGAGGATTATCAGGTTCAGTTGCATAGGAGAAGACAAAATCTTAGACAAAAAGATTTGGATGTCCAAGCATACACCGAAGAGTTCCAAAAGTTGTGTTTAAGATCACAAGTGGTGGAGGATGAAAGCATCAAGCTAGCTAGATATTTGAATGGACTAAAGTGGTCTATTGAAGAAAACATGAGTCTTGCAAACTTCAAAATCATTTTCCAATGTTATAAAATGGCCTTGAAAATAGAGAAGAAAGGAAAAAGAAAACAAGAGCAAACCTCCAAAGGAAGAGGTAGAGGAAGGGATAATAGAGGACAAAGAGGTGGCTATGGTGGAAGGAGTTCAGAATCAATGACACAAGGAGAAGTCAAATACACTGAGCAACAAGAGGGAAGTTCTAGCAGAGGTGGTAGAGGAAAGAACTCAAATTTTAGAGGAAGAAGTGGTGGACAAGGAAGAAGCAATTAATTTTCCAATATGAAATGTTATCATTGCAATCAAATGGGACACCCTACCTATAGGTGTCCAGAGAAGGGTAGTACTTCTCAAGGAGGTAATAAAAGGACTAATCTAGTTCATGAAGAAACAAATGTAGTAGAGACACACTCTAAGATACCATTGAATTCGGAAGAAGGTGAAAACCTCATGATGAGGAGAACATTGATCAAGGAGTCGGTTAGAGAAGAACCAAGCCAAAGAAGGTCCCTATTTAGAATCAAATGCAAGGTGATGGGAAAAGTATGTAGAGTTATCATTGACTCAGGTTCTACTGACAACATTGTGTCAAAGGAAGTAGTCAACAAGTTAAGCATGACAATGATACCCCACACCCATCCTTATAAGGTCACATGGCTCAATAAGGGACAGCATGTCGTAGTCAATGAGCAAGCTTGGGTGGAGTTCTCTATAGGGAGATATAAGGACAAGGTTCTATGTGATGTGTTTCCTATGGATGCATGTCACTTTCTCCTAGGTAGGCCATGGAAATTTGACTGCTAAGCTATCCATGATGGGGTGAAGAACTCCTATACATTCAAGAAAGACAAAGTGACTTTCAAAATCCAATCACTGTTAGAGGATGCAGAAGTGAAGACAACAGGTCCTAATGTGCTCATGGTTGGTGAAAAAGAGTTCTTAGAAGCCATGGAAGAAGGAGGAGTTGGCTATGCATTGGTGCTAAGGCCAAGAGAAAAGAATGAAGAAAAAGGAGACAAGAAACCAGAGATACCTAAGGAGATACAAAGCATGTTGCAGACTTATGAAGGTATAGTAAGTGATGTAAAGTCATCATCATTATCCCCTAAAATAGCCATAATTCATAGGATAGACCTCATACCAGGAGCTACCCTACCTAATAAAGCAACCTACAAGATGACCCCTCAACAAAATGAGGAGATTGATAGACAAATAGAAGAACTCCTAAACCAAGGTATTATCAAGAAAAGCCTTAGCCCTTATGTCATACCCATTGTCCTAGCACCTAAGAAAGGTGGAACATGGAGGCTTTGTACTAATTCAAGAGCCATAAATAGGATAACCATTAAGTATAGATTCCCAATTCCTAGGATTGAAGACCTAATGGATTATCTAGGTGAAGCTAAGTACTATAGCAAGATAGACTTGAAGAGTGGCTATCACCAAATAAGGATACATGAGGGAGATGAGTGGAAAGCAACCTTCAAAACTCATGAAGGTTTGTAGGAATGGATTTTCAAGCCATTTAGACTATCTAATGCCCCCTCTACATTCATCAAGCTCATTAATGATGTCCTCAAGGACTACATTGGCAAATTTGTAGTAGTATATCTTGATGATATACTGATTTATAGTAGGACAAGAGAGGAGCATCTTCAACACCTTGAGATTGTCTTCAAGAAGCTGCATGAAGAGAAGTTGATGATCAACTTGGAGAAGTGTGAGTTCATCAAAATAGAGTTGGTATACCTTGGGTTTATTCTATCTCATGGCAATCTGAAAATGGATAAGAGTAAAGTGGAAGCCATCATGAATTGGCCTACTTCGAGGATAGCAACAGAGGTAAGAATTTTTCATGGTCTTGCTTAGTATTATATGAAGTTTATAAGGCATTTTAGTGCTATTTGTGCTCCTATGTTGGACACAATCAAAGGAGGGATGAAGACTAATTTTGTATGGAACGAGAAAGCCACCAAGAGTTTTGAGTTGCTAAAGGAAAAGATTGCTACCCAACCTATCTTAATTTTTCCAATCTTTGAGAAGCTTTTCACCATTGAGTGTGATGTAAGCAATATGGCTATTGGAGATGTCCAAAGCCAAGAGGGCAGACTAGTGGTATTTCATTCAGAGAAGTTGAGTGAAGCTAAGAAGAAGTATTCTTCTTATGACCTTGAAATGTATGCACTATTCTAGGCTTTAATAAAGTGGAGACACTATTTTCTCCCTAAGAAGTTCATTGTCTATTCAGATAATCAAGCTTTAAGTTTCTTGAACTCTCAAGAAAATTTGAGTCACAAGCACATGAAGTGGATTGAAAACCTGCAAGCATACACCTTTAATATCAACCATGAGAAATGAGTACTCAATAAGGTGGCAGATGCCTTGAGTAGAAGAGCTCTTACCATTCAAGAGATCCAATTGAAGAACATGGGAATAGATCATTTCAAGGATCTATATGCTGATGATGAAGACTTTGGAGACATTTATAAGGTATGTGCTGAATACAAGAATCATTTTCATAGCAAGTATCTTGAATACACTTTGCAAAGCAATCTTTTTTTTAAGGGAAATCAGTTATGTGTCCCTAGAGGGTCTATTAGGGAGAACTTAATTCAAGAAAAGCACAATGGTGCATTGAGTAGTCACTTTGGGACCACTACAACACAAAAAATTGTTCAAAGGTTCTATTATTGGCCAAGAATGAATTTTGATGTTAAGAGGTATGTGGAAAGTTGCATTGTATGTCAAAGGGCCAAAGGTACTTCTTCAAATGCTAGCCTTCATCAACCACTACCTATTCCCACTAGGCCTTGGGAATGCTTGAGCATGGATTTTGTAGTTGGGTTACCCAAGACAAGACAAGGCATGGATAGTGTTTATGTAGTTGTGGACAGATTCAACAAGATACCTCACTTTGTGCCATGTAGGACAACTAATGATGCCAGCCAGATAGCATCTCTCTTCTTCAAAGAGATAGTAAGAATCCATGGGTTACCTATGAGCATTGTGTCAGATAGAGACACTAAATTTATGAGTCATTTTTGGAAGACTCTTTGGCGAAGGTTTGGCACTAATTTATCCTTTGGGTCTACATACCATCCCCAAGCTGATGGTCAGACCAAAGTGGTGAATAGAAGCCTTGGAAATCTGTTAAGATGCTTGACCAAGGAATATGGAAAATAATGGGATCAATTGATTGGACAGGCTGAGTATGCTTACAATGACACCATCAGTTGGTCAACAAGGAAGAGCCCCTTTGAGATAGTCTATGGTCTACATCCTAGAGGATTCTATGAGCTAAGAGACTTAAAGGATGGAGTGAAGGAAAGTGGATATGTAGATGATTTTTCTTATGCAATGCAAGAGATACATGATACAGTTAGGAAGACTTTGACAGAGAACACCTTGAAACATAAAACCAAGGTTGATGAGAGTAGAAGAGAAGTTCAGTTCAATGTGGGAGTCTTGGTAATGATACATCTAAATAAGTCTATACTTCAAAAGGGAGTCCCTCACAAGTTGCATATGAGAAGGATAGGTCCCTGTCCTATCTTAGCAAAGTATGGTCATAATGCTTTTAGAGTGGAGCTACTGAAAGATAGTAGACTATCCCCTATATTTAACATTGCAGACTTGGTTCAGTATAAAGGACCAACACCAGACATGGATCAAAACCTCAGTGAAGTGATTAGAGATGTAGGAGAGCTCAAGCTACCTCTTGCTCCAGTCAAGAGAGATGATAGTATACTGGATACCCGAGTCTAAAAGAAGACTAGAACCAAAGAATACAAGGAACACTTGATCAAGAGACATGATCAAATGGATGCTGATGTATTATGTATTAAATAATTCAAGTATAATAAGATGGGGATTGATCCTACACTACTCAATCCAAGGGTGGATTGAACTTCTTATTTTGGGCAAGATGGTGCAGGAGCACACCTAGGCTAACCTCTATAGTTGTGATATTTTGGCTTGTACTTGAAATTGGAAAAGTCAAGATAGTTTATTTACTTTGGACCTTAGAAGGTCATTGCATTGTGGACTAGGTGAGTTAGTCATTAGGACTAAGGTCACCATAATAGTCATTGTTAGTAGCTTTTTAATTTTCTTAGGCTTAGAGGCCTAGTGATGGATTTGAGCTTTGAATGTGTCCTAAACACATAAATGTTTCCATAAAGATTCTTGGAGGCCATTAATGAATTTGGTTCCTTGAGATATAGAGGATAGAGGCCCTAAAACTTAGGAAGTTGGCATAATGGGAAAGATGCCCAAAGTTGTTACAATGTTGTCATGACAACATTTGCAATAATTGCAAATGTTGCATGCAACATTTGGTTACTTTGGATCCCCCTAGAAGATAGGAGTGGGATATCGACCAACAGTCCCTATAAACATGGAAGATGGCATCTAATGTAGGTAGAGGCTCGGATATCATCAGTAGTGATGATTGTAAGAAATATTGCTTTTGTGAATATAACTCTGCAACTCTGATTTGTGAAGAACTCGTGCATTTCAGTGTGACAGTACCATTAAATGGATTTAATTCTTTAAGTTAGTAATTGTTTTGTGTTCATAGGACTATTCTAAGAATCTTTCATTCAGTGAGAAAGTTTATTTGAGGTTTTTTAAAGTCTTGTATAAATTGTTTTTGATTTAGTAGTCTTACTGGTCCTGTCCTAGCTAGTCAGTTAGTTCATGGCTCCCCCATGAAAAATAACAATGGGATCTTCCTAAGGGTGGTTGGATATGATAGGGGAGTCATTAGTCTATATATATCTAGGATTAGGAGTTGTGAGAAGATGGATAGCTATTTTTACTACTAAGCCCTAGGCGAGCTAACAGTGCTCGGTTAGAGGTTTAGAATAGAAGAATTGAAGATTTCTTGTAGGGTGGAGAAGTACTGTATAGGAAAAGTATAGTTCCAAGTAGGGTATAATCATATCCTAACATGTTATGAGGATTGAGATCATACCAATTAATTATACTAAGTTTTGGGTGAGATTCAAACTGTGATACAATGAAGTCCCATAAATTAGGCCTATTAGCCCTAATGGTCCTAGATAATAGGAACCTTGTGTACAGAGGACCTAGGGGTCTGAAAATTTCAAAATATTTTATGAAATGATAAAGGGTATCTGAATGTGGGATTAGTTTTTCAAGTCCTTTGGAAAGTTTGGGCAAGAAATGGGAAAAGGTCTCTAAAAAAGGCTACAAGGAATTAGGCCTCTCAAAGACTAAAACTTGAACTCGATTGAAAAGAGTTAGAAGATCCTTCATAATGGATTAAAATGGGATCAAATGGAATGTTTTAATGATCATGGACACCCCTACAATGAATTTCATGTATGGAGAGAAGTTGGCACTTAGATCCTTCTAAGTGTAGGAGAAGAAGTGAAGTACCCAAAGGGTTTTAGTCTTTCAAAGGTGAAGCACAAAGAGTGAGACTCTTAGAGAAGAGTTGGATTAGGACTTAGTTAATCATCTAAGACTAATAAGGACCTAGAGGAGATTATGTTCCTTGAAGAAGACAAAGAAGGTCTTCTTAGAAAATTGTGCAAGCAAGCCTTAGGAACACTCACACCATGTAGTCTACATACCATGTTCCTCTTGTCTGGATCAACAAACCCTTCTGGTTGTTCAATGTGTACCTCTTCTTCTAGTATTCCATATAGGAATGTAGATTTTACATCCATCTAGTATACCTTGAATCCTTTGAATGCAGCATAAGCAAGTAAGATTCTAACTCCTAGTCTAGAAATGGGTGCAAAGGTTTCTCCATAATAAATACCTTCTTCTTGTGCATACCCTTTGCATACTAATCTTGCTTTATTTCTTGTGACTTCTCCATTCTCATTCATCTTGTTTCTGAATATCCATTTTGTACCAATGACATTCTTGTCATCAGGTCTTGGTACTAGTGTCCATGTACTGTTCTTCTCAATTTTTTTTATTTCTTCATTCATAGCACTGACCCATTCTTCATTCTCAAGTGCAGTATTAACAAATTTAGGCTCAAAATCAAAAAGTAAACATCTAGTGTTTAGTGACTTTCTTCTTGTTCTCATTCCAGCCTTCTTGTCTCCTATCATTTGATTCTATGGATGATGTCTTCTGACATACTTGGAAAGTTTTAGTTCAGCTCTTTGTCCATCATTTTGATCATCTTCTTGACCTTCATTTTGATCTCCATCACTTGGAACATCATTTTGAGTATTATCCTAATTTTCGGTGATTGTAGCCTAAAACTCAGGTGCAATGTTCTATTTATCAGGAGTGATACACTATTTCTCAGGTAGAGTGTTATGTTCTTCAATATAAACAAACCTGTTGTATTTCTCTGGTTCTCTTCTTCTTTCCTTGCCATTATTTTCTACAAATTCATCTATCTTTACATTTGCACTTTCATTGATCTTGTTAGATGACTTGTTAAGACATTTATAAGCCTTGATTTTGGTGGAATACCCTAGAAAGATACCTTCATCACTTTTGGAGTCAATCTTTCCATTTCTATCATCCTTCAAAATATAACATTGACTACCAAATATTCTGAAGTAACTTACATTGGGTTTGTAACCATACCAAAGCTCATAGGGTGTCTTCTTTGTGTCCTTCTTCAATTGTATTCTATTTAATGTATAGACAGTAGTACTGGCAGCTTCCCTCTAGAAATTTTGAGCTATGATTTTCTCAATCATCAATGTTCTTTCAAATTCAACAATTAATTTGTTTCTCCTCTCAGCAATTCTATTTTGTTGTGGTGTTCTTGGTGCAAAAACCTATCTTTTAATTCCATGCTCATTATAGAAATTAGTGAATTCATCTGAAGTAAATTCCCCTCCTCTATCTGACCTTAAGCATTTAAATTTTTTATCATTTTATTTTTCTACCATATCCTTATACTATTTAAACATCTTGAGTGCTTCTGATTTATCTTTTAAGAACATAAATATCATCATTCTAGAATAATCATCAACAAAGAGAATGAAATACCTATCTCCATAGTAAATATTTATCCTCATGGGTCCACATAGATCAGTATGGACTAATTCTATAATTGCATTAGATGTATGGTTTTTACTCTTGAAACTAGACTTTCTCATCTTACCTTTTTGACAGTTCTTGCACATGATATGCTCAGGATTTGACATGCTCGGTAAGCCTCTGACATCCCGTTTATTGATTATCTTTATCATGTTGTCAAAATTCACATGACACAATATTTTGTGCAAAAAACATATATCTTTTTTTCTAGCCATTAAACAAGTGGTTTTAATTTCATCACGATAGAACAGGTTACCTTTTGTCAACCTGCCAGTTCTGATCAACCTTCTTGATTCATTAAAGATCTTTGCCTTCTTATTCTCAAATGCTACTTGGTGACCTATATTGTTCAGCTGTGAAACACTTAATAGATTATACTTCAGTCCTTTTACCCAGTAAGCATTTTCACATTTGATCAGGTTATTCAACATTATGGTTCATGTACCTTTAACTAGACAAGGTGTGTCATTACCCATTCTTACTAAACCACCATTATAGTATTCAAAAGTTTCAAAAAATTTCTTATCACTGGTAATGTGGTGAGTGCAGCCACTATCTATGATCCAGACATCATTCTTATTAGCCTTAGATATGAGTGCAGTTTCTACATACCTTTCTTATTCTTTGTTTGAATCATCCTTCATGGATACAAATACCATCTCAATATCTTATTCAGATTTGGTTTTAGTATCATCAACTCTATTCTCGGCTAGGTAACAAGATTTCTTTCCTTTCTCCTTGTAGTCTTGGGTATCTCTTCTTGCTGATTTTTGGTTTCTTCGGTAATCTCTGTTATCACCTTGGTCAAACCTTTTTTTATATGTTCTATCATTACTTTTGTCATCTTTTCTTTTGTTAGGACATCTTGTAGCAAAGTGTTCAACCTCTTTACAATTAAAACATACAAGTGGTAATTTACCTTTGTATCTACCTTTGCCTCTCTGCAGTCTTCTTGCCATTAGTGCTTCAATCTCATCAAGTCCTTGATCCTCATTATCACTTTCACTATCATTTCTAATAGGATGTCTATGACTTGACTTACATATCTTCAAAGAAGATTTGAATGCAGTTTCTATAGATGGTAAGACACTATTATCAAATTTATTCATCTCAAATGAAATTAGTCTACCAATCAAACTATCTAGAGTACCTGTATTGTTTTCAATTGATCTCATTTCTTGAATAGAAAAAACTCTAATAGAATATACAAGCAGTAAGGTTCTTAAGATTTTTCTTGCCATTGTCTCCTCTTTAAGTACACCTTCAACTCCTCGGATAAAATTGAATACCTCTTTGATTCTGTAGCTATACTAAGTGATATTTTCTCCTTCTTCAATCCTTAGGTCATCAAACCTCCCTCTTAGGATTTTTTCCTTGGCTCTTAGTACATTAGCATCTCCTCCATGTACCAACTTCAACTTATACCATATTTTCTTTGTAGAGGTGAAGGTTTTGACATCTTCAAACTCAGCATCGAAGAGTGATGAGGCAAGTTCTATCATCATGCAACTATGCTGATGTTTTTCTCTCAATTTCTCAAGAGTATGAGGTCCTATAGGAAACACATATTCAGTATGAAAGTGTTGAGTAACATCATTACTAATAGCTGATAGGTGGAGTCTTATTCTGCTTTGCCATGATGAAAAGTTGTCTTTATTCAATTTGGGCACATCTAGTTTGTTCATCTTGTGATCTTTTCCTTGAGTTGTTAAACTCCCTTTCTAAGCACACAAACTCTAATACCAATTGTTAGAAATAACTGAGAGGGGGGGGGGAGGGGTGACTCAGTTGCCTCAAAAATATTCTAATTAATCAACACAAAAAATTAGTACCATAATAATAAGTCTCTAGTTATCTTCAATCCTATACGATGAATGCCTTCAAATATACTTATCAAATAACTACTTCTTATAGTTACCCTTTAAACCTTATTCTTTATGTTTACCGAATAGAAGCCTTTCAATTTAATGCAAAAATAGTAAATAGCTTAGTGTATACCGATCAATCCATATTAGTTATGTCTAATGAAAAACACTAAAGTAATGACTCATAGACACATTGACACATGGATTTTTAATGTGGCAACCCAGTTAAGGGAAAACCCACTTGGGACCGGTAACCCAAAATTTTAACTCTTATGAAGTGAGCTCGGTGAAGGGCCAACCCTGTTAAAGGTTACAAACACACTGTTAGGTGTGACCTTGTTAGAGGATTTAAAAGATTAGTTTTCCATTTGATATTGGGCATCTCTATGTTACCTTCTATGACCAAACCCTGGTTTGTCAAATGGTATCTGTGTCTCATTCTATCTTCATGAATAAACTTTTTGATACTCTTTTAGATGTATCTACATATAGAAAGGGTCTTTAAATCCCACTCAGTTAAGAGACTTTATGAATCAATGGTTAAACTGAAATAGTATGATCTGTTCACATATACAACTTATACTTACAAATTTTTAGATCTATTGTAATCTCATTAAACCATTATGATCAATATATCTTTTCAATACATTTTCTCCACTTTTGTTTCTGCTCAGTGATGCTATGCTCTGTTGCTCGGTGTCCGCAGAAATATTTAGCTCTTTCCTCAGCTTGATTGATCAAGTCTGTATGAAGTTGTTCTTCATCATTTTCTCTTTAGGATCATCTTTTTCATTCACTCCCCTTAATTCATAATGAATTAAGTTGTCTCTTTATAGACATGATATCACCATTTCTCTCTTCTCGATTTTCTTGTTCTTGGCATGATCCACAATCTTAGCTAATCTTGATTCAAAGTATAAATCATGTTTTGTCTCGTAGAAATCTTCTTGCCAACTAGATAAAACAACTTTAAATTATTTTCTTATCTATGGATTTATATTATCAATGAAAATAATGATAACATCCAGTTAAGTCTATATTTAGCTCTGCCAGCTAGATATTTTGTCATTTCAGAACTCCAGTTAACTTCGACGTTGTAACTCTTTGATAGCTTCATTCTATACTTTAGTTCTCCTTAGGCTTCTCCGTCGGTATTGTCTTTCCTTTGAGCTTCACTACAAAGTTCTTCTCGTTAGTTAACACTATAATTCTGGTCATTGGTAATGCTTATGATTCTTCTCTTCGGTAATGCTTGTCAGTTTCTTTGTTCAGGCATCACTGTGACTTAATTTTTGGTGATCTCTATCCATCAGGTTCCACTAGCCATCGGTGTTTGAAGTCACTTAGTGAATGCTTGTCTTTTATAAATTACTGAAAGCATAATTTTTTTCTCTCTGATTTTATGAAGTCTTTGACACTTTGATTATAACCAATTAGAATATATTAATTTGACATCAATGATAATACAATCAATTAATTGATTTAATGTCTTGCATTATCTTTCTGCATTTTAGTGATCAACTTAACATCTTCAAACATTCAATCTATTACATGTCATCATATTTTTTAGTACTTTGAATTTTTTGAAAGGTCTTATTAAGTACTTAATGTAATTATAATGAGGTTCATGGTTGTTGACCCATTGTATTATTAGTTATTAAGTGATTCAATGTTTATATTATTTTATGTACTATTGAGATTAATTCGTTAATGGAATTTACATAATTTTTTATAATGTATAATTAAGAGGGAGCAAGTATTATTAGCATTGAATTTACATTCACTTTCCTTCTATTTTTTTTGGATCTATATGATACTTCTATTTGTCCATTTCTACATTTTCCCTATTTTTGTATCATCCTTCTTGCTATTAGATGTGGTTATATATATTTATCTCCAAGTTATGTTTCCTATTAGTGTCCAACACATTGTCATTTATCTAGGTAGGATAGTTGGTCATCACTGCGACCGAGCTATTCTACTAAGGACTAGCATTGTATAAGACTTATATTTTTGTACTGAGTAGTAGTTACTATCAAGCAAGTCAATGGTTGTCGAGTACCCCTAAAGTTGTCGAGCACATAAAATGTTGATCATGTTGATTGTCGAGTTGTGAGTTGTGTTGAGCCACAACATATGAACACCATTTTGATTGAGCACCAGAGACCACATATGATGAGTGAAGCAGTTTTGTATATGTGTTTGGAATGACACAAACACTTATGTAAACCATTTTGGCCGACTTCTATGCGACATTTAATTATTGTCAAGGTATTTAATTGAGTTAATTACATGATTTGACAGAGCATTGATCCCTATGCAAGCCAATAAACAAATCATAAATAGGGAATTCTTAAGTAGAAAAAGATATGAATCTAGATCGTAGATCTTGATCTAGAAGCTTCATCTATTTTCTATTTAAGGAAGCCTCAAACCCCTAATGAAAATGATGTATGAAGGAGAAGAGATTGTGTGTATACTGAAGGTGCATAGATTAGATAGTGATAGAATAGAGAAGTGAAGGGCATAATAGAGTTATCAAATTTAGAGATCAGATAAGAATTGGAAGGAGGAGATCTGTAAAAGCATTTGAAGTGAAAACCAAGGGATCAGGTACCGATACATTTTTCAAGTGAATCAGGGTATATATCTTAACAGTGTGGTCCTAGCAAACCTTTATAAATCTCCTAATAGAGTGCTTACTTAGTTGTAAATTTTAAATCCTTTAATCAAGGTAGACCTAATAGTCTATAAGCCTTCAATAGGGAAGACCCCTCATAGGGTAGATTATTAGAAGTGGTCAATTTTTTTTATCCCTAATAGGCACACTTTGTTACTACAGTAGTGAATATTTGTGGGTGTCATCCCCACCCCGATTTTACCTTCAAGGGTTTTTGGGTTACCAAATATTTGTGTCATGATTTTATCTTATCGCTTATCATGGATGTGATTACTAGTTAAATATATTTTAGCATTGAATTTTATGTTTATAAGATACATGATATGCATGTTGAATCGGTTTGTTTCAATTGAGTAAATGTTTTTAGATTCTGATTCACCCCCCTCTTAGTATCTTACTTTCTTAATTAAGACTTCCAATAATTGGTATCAAAGCTTTGTAGTCATAAAAGAAGTCTAACCACTTGAAGAGTCAGATCTTGGAAATGGAGATTTATATGTTGGGAAAATTCATAAGATTGACATCCATCTTGCATTGAAGCAACTTGAGACAACAAGAGAAGAATTGAAGAAATCCTTAACCTAAAGGAAAGAATTGAAAATTTAGTTGAATGACACATCAAAACAAGAAGAAGACACTAGTGATCTATTTGAGAATGATTACTCCAAAGAAATTAATGCAGATATAGAAGATCTATTGAAGAAGAACAAAACACTAAATGAAAAAGTAAAAAATCTAAAGAGAGAATAGGAAACAAAATCTATAACACTATGAGGTGATTGATCAGAAAAAGAAAACTAAAGAAGAAAAGACCATGGACAAGAAGACAAAATAAAAAAGGCTACCAGACTTGATGAAATAACATGTGATGTGTTGAGGCTCATGAATAATCAATTAGACATGGTAAATCAGTTGTTACTTGCAACTCAAGAGGTAAGAATAAAAGATATGGAAATCACAAATATAAGATCAGAGAACAACCAAATGAGAAATGAGTTGAGAGTATAAAAAGAACTCCTTGAAAGGATAAACCAACCTAATGAGGTTGAAAGATATTTTGAGGAACTGATTGGAGCACTAAGAAGAACCAATGACACCGTAGGACTTGGCCTTACCGAGCACCTATCATCTACTGAAGAAGGTGAAACATCAAAAAGTGGAGAATAGAGGAATGCAAATCAAAGGAACAAACCTATATGTCATCATTGTGGGAAACCAGGATATACAACAAACATTTGCAGAAGAAAAAATGGTAAGTCCAATCCTAAGGAAAAATTTAATGGATATTTTTTTAAAATATAAGAAACATGGATATCAGAAAAAGGAATGCACATCAAAGGCTAGTACTACACCTACTTCACCCAGATTTCAAGGACAATGTCACAATTGTCAAAATTTTGTTCATAAAGCCCAAGACTATAGATCCAATGAAAAACTGAAGTGGACATCCAAGAAAAAAGGCAATGCACCTAAGAAAGGTAACACATACAACTAGGATTAGAATACAATGAACAACTGTCATTATTGCAATGAATATGGTCATGTTGCATAAAATTGTAAATGGACATATTTTAGAGACAAATCCAAGAGTTGGATGAATAGAATTTTGGTCTATCATAGTTGTCACAAAATTGGCCATACTTGAAGAGACTATAGGACCATAACATCAACACCTACCATTGAACAGATAAAGAACCAGATGAATCAGACATGGAGAAAGAAGGAAGAAATGGGTAGTAGTGGAACCAATGAATTTGAGATCACCCAATCTAATGGATTAGGTGATCACACTACATTGACTTAAAGAAAAAAGGTATGTAAGGAACTATTTTACAAATGCTATGTCTTACACCAATTCTTAACATTAATTGTGATAAAGTCCATATATGCATAAGTTAAGATGCACTAGGAAAAATCTAAGGAAAGAACCTAGGGGTTATGCACAATAGTGTCGAGCATCAGTATTTATGTAGCTACCAATTCTTTTAGAATGTGTTGAGCTATCCTATCGACTAAGCTAAAAGTAGCAACCGAGTTGAGTATGTATTGACCGAGGCAATTTCTTGATTGGATGAATGCAATGAATTAGACAAGTTGTTTCATAAGGAATGATACATTTGTATTTTAACCACTATGTATGGAGCATTTATTGAATACCTAATTTGACCGTTTGAATCTTTATAATGGATTTTTCACATTCATTTTCATTTCACGAAGTGATCAAAGAGTTTCTAGAGTGATTTAAAGGTGACTGAGACTAAAATTTTGTGAATAATTTAGAGATTGACCTACGTGTCATGGGAAAATAGTGTTAAGTGATAATATCTATGGTTATCAAGTTATAGAGAGTTAATATTTCAAACACTAATCCAGAAAATGGCCACTAGTTTATATGCTCGAGTGAAGAAGCTAGGAAAAGAGTTGATGAATGTTCAATTAGTGAGAAGCGATGCATGTGAACCACCAAATTTCTAAGTCATTCTTGAAGGCGCATTAAAGGGAGATCTATCTAGAGCCCTATCATTGATTCCACCCAAATTTTTGATGATACACAATGTAAGGGCATGCTATATGTGCAAAGTGAGTGAGATAGGAAACGTTGAGAAAAGGAAAGCCTACAATAAACTATGCAAGAATGAGGTATTGAAGAATGAACATCAGCACATTTCCAACAAAGGGTTAGTCTATGCCCTAAATTTTCCTCAGGACTTCAAAGTTGAATGGATCAAGATTTTTCTTAGTAGAGTTCATGACATGCAAATCGGGTTAGAGGATGGGCTAGTGAAGATTACTTAGAAGATCATCCATTGAGTCATTGGTTACCCTACTCTAACTAGGAAGTGAACCATGCAATGTGATAACAAGGAGAAAATTGAAGAAAAAACAAAGGCAATATGGAACAAGAGAGGAATGATGATATCTATCATCATTGATCTTGAGATTGACTTTGAAGTGAGAGTGATTTCTCACAAATACTATTAGTCAAGAAGAGAAGATAGTGTCCTTTGTGTTGTAGTAGACCAGGCACAAAAGATTCTAAAGAAAGATCATACATATGACCTTGCCGAGCTACAGTTGAGGCAATTGGCAAAAAATCTATCATCATTTAGAAAGGAAAAGAATTTCATGTGTAAGTTTGGATCCTTGATAGTTTTCATATTCTTTTATGTTCAAAACATTTTTCCTTCCTTAGGAAATGTAGTATGGAATGAGGAACGACCTGTTACACAAAAGATAAATGAGTTTATTCTTCAGTTAGGAGATAACTTTAATAATGTGATGGGAAGTTATTTTGTTAAGTTTAATAAGAAACTAAGGAAAAGGAAAAAAACTCATATATTTTTGGTAGAGAAGTACTATGAAGATGTTTTTTTTCTTGTGGAAATTGATTTTACATATGTACAAGCTGTTATACCAAGGGTAGTATGGATGAGGCCATTACCTTATGAGGTAAATGTTAATGAGATATCTGCAGCAATTACAACTCTCCTTGTAGAAGATATTGATAAGAATTCTAAAGTATTTAGCAGATATGAAGAAGAAAAAAATCAGATCACTATGAACTTGAAGTTTACAACTGTGGAAAGGAAGAGAAAGAAATAAGTGAAAAATCTAGAGAAAATTCTAGGACAAGATGCAAAGAATGATGCACCACTAGAGATCACACAAGGTCAGGGTGAAGACCAATCAAGTGATTCTAAAAATATAGAGGATGAGGATGTAGGAGCACAAGACAAGGGTAAGGAATGAGTGGTTTCCGCGCCTGCAATAAAAAAAGGTACAAGGAGGTTTCCTGCTCCTCCTATCTTAACTAGACCAAGAACAAGGGCATCCACAACTGTAAAACCAGCTGGGCCACAAGAGAAAACTATAGGAGAAGGCTCTGGTAAGAGGAAACTAGTTCAAACTAAAAATGTGTTTAGTCATCCTACAAAGAGACCAAGAAGAAAGTTAATATTAAGAAAATAGGATGATGATGAAGAAATGATAGTAACTAATGATGTCAGTAAAGTCAAAACTACTACTCATAGGCATCCAACTAATGTGGATGAAATTTTTAAAAACATCGAAAGCCCAATAGGTTTAGCAGGATTTAAGATCATCAAGTATGAAACATTAATCAAAAATAACAAGGAAAACATTAAGGATTCTATGATGGAGATGTTGGTAAATTTCAAGATGACACCTTTGGAAATTTGAAATTCTATTCCTGATGAACTATTGGAGAAAATTGATGAGAAATAGGAGTTTTCCATCACGACTGAGAAAGAGATAAGAGAAGATGCTTTAGCCCAAATAATGCCCAAGTTGACACACAAACAGAGAAGAAAATTCATGCAGGATTATAGGAACATGTTCATTCCTAAGATGAGGGCATACTAAATACTGAAGAACGAAGTTGAAGAAGTTGTTCAATAGAGCCAAATAATTTGGAAGACAATCTTTGGAATAATAGTGATAAAGGATATAAACCAAGATGCAAGCACATGTAGATAGATATAGTTAAAAAAGAAGACATAGTTGAGTGAGATTATCTTGTTGAAGATAAAATGGATAAAGTTGAAGAGATTGAATTGTTGATGATATACCTAAAGACACACAATTGAACATTAATACCTTAATCAAGGAAGAAGTCAAGGAATTAGCTACTACATAGGAAGATTTAGATGTACACCTCTTAAGCACCAATCCAATCTTAATCTCAATTCATGATTATATAGAGATTAAAAGTGCACCAACTGTGGATTCAGAACTCCAAAGAACCATCCCAAAATAGTTGAGGATTCACATAATGTAAGTGGAGAGGAGCAGGATAAGATAGAAATCTCAATTCCACATTCCCCTATCATGGCTAATCCTGAAATGACTATGAAAATGGAGATAAAGTCATAGAATTGATCAAGAAGATAAGGCAACAGAAATATAGGAGAAATAAGAGCCTGAGGAGAAAAAGGCCATTGAGGCACTTATACAACTACCTATTGTTACACTTCCTAAATAGAAGGTTACAAATACACTTGATTAGCAATTAATCAGTACTCACATGGAGTTAGTCTTAGTCAGTGTTGATACTAGCATAGTACAAGAAGAAAAAAGACTGGGAATCAGTTCACCGAAGGATTGGAAGAAAAAGTCACATAAGAAGAAGGACAAGTATCCTCGCTCAATAGTCACACTAGATGCAGTTATAGTTCATCCAAAATGGGACTCTGATAACTTAACTTATGATAAAATGCAAACCTTTCAAGATCTACTAAAAATAAAAAGAAAACAAGAGGAACTTCAAAGAGAACCTCAACAAAAATAGGTATTACATGAAATCAAGGACATTTTTGTGGATGCATTTGAATTGCAAGATATAGATGAGAAAACTCCTATTATAGATCAATTGGTTGATATTGTTAAGAAGGTGAACACTGATGATTTAGAGGAAAATGTAAAACTAATGGAATGGTCTGTGAGAAATTTTGACAAAAATTTTTTGGAGAAGGTTGCCACAGAAATAGCTGTGAAGAAGGTTGAACTTTCTGAGATAATAATTATTTTGGAAGAAGTTTCAAATAATGTTTATTCTTTGTATAAACAACTATGTAATATCAAATTCTTTACAAAGGATAATCAATAGCTTATTGAGAAGATACAAGAATATTTGAGGTCAATAGGAAATTCATTGAGCATGGATGCAAGTTCTAGCTCCTTTCTTTTTTCTAGATTGACTTTTTCCCAAGGGAGATTAGCCAAACTCATTATTACTGATGGTAGCATAAGGGAAAATTATATTTCTATTCAAACCAAGTTGACAACTCATTTGGAGGTTATGCAAAGAGAATTGTAAACTGCAAAATAATTACTAAAGAAAAATCCACCCTCTTTCAAAGAAAGTATGGTTGATCTAGCTACCCATCTAGAGATCAAATTACATGAAGTTTTGGAGTTTGTAAGAACTAGATGGGACAACGCTTTAGGAATGGTCCTTCAAATCCACAAACAATTTTTGGATAAGTATTGTCTAACCCTAGATGCTAAGAATGACAAAAATTACAAGAGGGAAATGAAGTAAAGACAAAAGGGGAATATAGATGCAGATACATGTAATATACATATATTTTTGTATACTTAGTCATAAACTTAGGGGGAGTACTGTGTACCTAAGTAATATTTTTGATAAAGTACTAAAAAATACATGACAAAGTGTTTTTGACACTAATATCAAAGGGGGAGATCATTGATCTCCAAGTTATGTTGCCTATTAGTGTCCAACACTTAGTCATTTATCTAGGCAAAATAGTCGGTCATCACTATGACCAAGCTATTCTACTAAAGTTGAGCATTGTATAAGACTTATATTTTTTTACCAAGTAGTAGTTACTACCAAGAAAGTCAATGGTTGACGAGTACCCCTACAGTTTCTGAGAAGATAAAATTTTGAGTATGTTGATTGTCGAGTTATGAGTTATGTCGAGCAACAACATATGAACACCATTTTGACCGAGCACCAGAGACCTCATATGCCAAGTGAACCAATTTTTATATATGTGTTTGGAATGGCACAAAAACTTATGTAAACCATTTTGGTCAACTTCTATGTGACATTTAATTATTGTCAAGGTATTTAATGGAGTTAACTATGTGATCTAATAGAGCATTGATCCCTATGCAAGCCAAGCAATCAATCAGAAAAAGGGAATGCTTAAGCGGAAAAAGAGATGAATCTAGATCATTGATCTTGATCTATAAGATTCATCTATTTTATATTTAAGGAAGCCTCAAATCCTTAATGAAAATGATGTATGAAGGAGAAGAGATGGTGTGTATATCAAAGGTCCATAGATTAGATAGAGTGACTAAATACAAAAGTGAAGGGTAGAATAGAATTATCAGATTTAGAGATTAGATAAGAATTGGAAGGAGGAAATCTGTAATCATCATTTGAAGTGAAAACCAAAGGATCAGGTACTGATACATTTTTGCAAGTGAATCAAGGTAAATCTCTTAACAGAGTGGTCCTAATAGTCCTTTGTAAATCTTCTAATAGAGTGCTTACTTAGCTATAAGTTTTAAATCCTTTAATCAAGGTACACCTAATAGTATTTAAGCCTTTAATAGGGAAGACCCCTCATAGGGTAGATCATTAGAAGTGATCAAAATTTTGTAGCCCTAATAGGCACACTTTGTTACTATAGTACTAAAGATTTGTGGGTGTCATCCCTACCCTAGTTTTACCTTCAAGGGTTTCTGGGTTACCAAATATTTTTGTCATGAGTTTATCTTATTTCTTATCATGGATGTGATTACTATTTAGATCTATTTCAGTATTGAAGTTTATGTTTATAAGATACATGATATGCATGTTGAATCAGTTTGTTTCAATTGAGAAAAAAAATTAGATTCTAATTCACCCCCCTCTTAGTATCTTACTTTCCCAATTAAGACTTCCAAGAATATACAACTGACTCCCTTTCTCTTTGATAACATGAACCTTTTCTCTCTAATTCCTCCTCTCTTTTTTTCTCATAGGATATTCCTTGTTGGTTTTCCCCATTATGATACTCACTAATATAGTCAGGATAGAATAGCATGGAAAAATATGAAAAATGTGTTTTCCCTTAAGGATCTCTAAACTATGTATAAGGAAATGTTGTCACATTCCTCTAATTTTGAATCTACTGTAGACAGGACTTTGATTTTACCAACCCCATCTATGATTTTGTTTCACTCAAATTGTAGTCCCTTGAATGTTCAAAGATGTCATTACACTTATTTGGGGTAATCAAATTATTTTTATTCTCCATTATGAACTATTCCAATTATTCATCAGGACTATGACATTATGATAGTCTAACTTAAGGGTGACCTATGGAAAGTGCTATATAATTTTTGGGTTTTATTTTCCAAATATTATTATATAATTTTTTTAAAAAAATCCTGAATAATCATTTTTTCAAATTTGTAAGGTTTTGTCTAAATTGTGATATCAATAGCCAGATGAACCAAAAAAGATGTGCAATGAGGTTGTTGTACTTATGATGTTTTTTCATCATAACGACAATGAAATTTTTCTCCACCTCATAAAAAATATAACAAAAGATCAGTTTTTTTAGAAAATTTCAAACGGGATCATTATTTCACAACCCTTGTTTTTTTATCTTTGTGAAACAATGATGGCTTCACTATTTTGCAAAACAACGAACAACAAAACAACAAACTGATTTCAAATGGGTTCTCTATTTCACAACTCATGAACTATAACTAGTTGTATGTTTGAAGTCATTTTGTTGATGATCAACCGAGTTACATATGTGATTATAGACATTAATCAGTTAATATATTGTCATTGATGTCAACTTACTTTGATTATCATTATGGTAACAAACATCTATTATGATTTAAAGATCTGGAACAAACAAAGTTTATGCAGTCAGTAACTGAAGAGTTATGTATACACTGAGTAACAGTGAACACCAAGTAAAGATAGTGTATACCGAGCACAGTGTTAACTGAGTTAGGGATCACCAACCCATCACGATATTGACCAAGCAATAAAAAGAAACCAAAGGCCGACTAAAAAGATGAGCTAGAAAATTGACTATTCCAAAGTAATTGATAAGATTTGTTATGATGATCAAATGGCTATTAAAATTCAAGGATGATTAGATGAAGAATATTGAAACATGTTTTTGACACAAGTGTTGAGGAAGGTTTAAGTGGAAAAATAAATGATGGAGATTAAGTGGAAAAATTCTAAAGGATGGAAATTAAATGCATTATGATGTTTATATAAGAGATAATAGATTCATTAAGACGCATTGATGTGCATACATGTAAAATTCATGCATGACTGGTCAAACCGATTGAAAATAGAATCGAGAAATTGTGTAGACAAAACTAAGCGACAGAGGAAAGAGCATTTACCGAGCAGAAAAAAGTATGAAGAATCACAGAAACTGAAGTGAAAAAATTGATCAGAGGTATTTTGTACTTAGCATAGATCTTAAAATCTGCAAACATAGCTGTGTTTGAATAAGATCATTACTGTACCAGTTTAACCATTGTTATAGATAAATCTCTTAACCGAGTAGGACTTTACAGTCTTTATTATGACATTCAAATGAATGTTGAGTGTTTTCTTATTGACCTCATAGTGAATTATTGGTCAATGGAGAACTGTTAGTGATAAATCCTCTAACCAATTCATATTAAAATTCTCTCTCTCTCTCTCATGAAGATGGAGGTGGCACTGATCCATCCTATCCAGCTAATTGAGTGCCATGTTGGATAATGACATCAGTCAATGATGCATCTGCATGAAGAGTCTGTATATCCATAGACTCCTTCACCACAACATGAATAAGGGGTTTTCTTGCAGTGCACCTCCTCTCTTGTGGTCGATTAATCCTATGTACCTCAGGTCTATCCTTCGCAGAGCCTCTCCCTCTACCCTGGAACTCACAAAAGTCAAAGTAATTCAGCTTCTCACCAATGATAAACTCATAGTATAGCTTCCTAAAAAAATATAAAGGAACCTCATTATTATTACAAGGTGTTTGGTCAAATACCATGTACCACCTATCCCAAAAATCTTATTTCATCCTCCTATGAACACACCAATGTATATGAAATCATTTTGTATTAACTTCTAGGGAATTGCTAGTATTAGGATCGGTAAAAAGGGCACATATGTCACATTTTTCTATGCCTTTTATTTTCACATCCTTATAGGATAAACCATCAACATAAAATGTACGACACCTATCCCTCCACAAACCCCATTTTGTCACCTCTTAAGACACCTCATTTGCACTATTGGACATTTTCTCCAATGTAGTGGCGAGGGTAGAGTGATGTTGAAGACCGGAAGCCTTCAACCTATTGACCAATATATTAACTTGTGCACTACTTTGGTTAAGGCATTGCATGAGGTCCTCTTATGATGCATCTACATGACCTAACAACACATGTGGAGGGCATACAGGTGGCAATGGTTGTGGAGGAGGAGAATTTTGAGGAGGGTTTACGGGTGGAGATTATGGTTGAGGGTTTATGGGTGGTGAGGGTTGTTGAGGGTTTACAGGTGGCAATGATGGTGCTTCTACTAGGGGTGTTCTTTCATTTCATTTTCATCTTTTTGGGTTGTTTGAAGAATCTAGAATGAAATTAATAAAAGAAAACAAAAAATCAATAAAATAACCTAATTTGATTACAATTGCAAAAAAAACAACAAAAAAAACAAACTTACCTTTGTTACGGGGCACCATTGGTTGAAAATCTTGATTAAATCATGTTTTCTTCAAAGTACGATCAGGTTTTTCTATTGTTCACCCTCCTCCACACTTTTTCTCTGTGGTTTAGGCATTAGAAATGGCCTAAGCTGCGGGCTGTTCTATTTTTGATATGTTTCTCATAACCCGATCGGGTTATGAGAAATATCTCATAACCTGATTGGGTTATGAGAAACTCAATGAGTCTCATAACCCGATCGGGTTATGAGAAATTCCTCATAACCCAATCACGTTTTGAGGCACACACAATTTTTTATATTATTTTCTAGGCTTGGTTTACCAAGCCTAGAACGATTTCAAATTTTCAATAAATCGATTGGGTTTTTGAAAATTTGAAATTTTTTTAAAGGTGTGTCCACTTTTTTGGTCCACAACTTGGTGCACACACCCATTTAAAGGACTTAAGCTAAATATCACAAGATGTATAAGAGAAATGCACCAAAGTTGAACAAGGAGAACTTCTCAACATGGAAGAGAAGAATGAGACTATACCTGTTAGGGATTGGAGATGATATAATACTATACCTGGATACTAAATTCATCCTACCTACTGGACCTTTGATTGTTAATCAGATGAGAGAGAAACATGAACACAATACTATGATGGTAGAATTTGCTTCTTCACTAACTAATGTTGAATTTGAGGATATCAAGACATGTACATCAGCCAAGCAGATGTGGGACAAGATTACACTAGTTTTTGGAGGAGATGAAATTTTGAAAAGAGCTAAATTTGAAAGTCTCCAAGGAAAATTTGAGGACATGAGAATGAAAGGAGAAAAAATAACACAGTACAACAACCAAATCAAGTAGGTTGTGAATGCTATTTGTGGAGCAGGTGGAGTTATTGATGAAGACACTGTTTTGAGTAAGATTCTTATAAATTTGTTGCCTACTTATTATATTAGAGTCTCTGCAATACATGAAATGAGAGAAGCAATATTACAGTTGATATCCTAGAAACAATATTATAGTTGATAGCCTAGTTGGTAGACTAATTTCATTTGAACTGAACAATTTTAACAAGAATGTTGTTCCTACTTGAATCTACATTTATGTACTCTCTTAAAATTAGTAAATCTGGTCACAAACACATGATAAGAAATGATAGTGACAATGATGATAAAGAACTTGATGAAATTGAAGCATTAATGGCTAGAAGATTGAACAAAGGTAAATGAAGGTATAAAGGTAAACTACCTTTGATATGCTTTAATTGTAAAGAAATTGGACACTTTCCTGCCAGATGCCCAAACATAAAAATTGATGAAAGAAATGAAAGATCTAATGAAAAAAGGGATGATCGAGAATTTAGAAGCAACTGACACTATGACAGAAGGTAACTAAAATTACAAAGACAAAGTCAAGAAGGCATGTTACATTTCTAAAGATAAAGACAAAGACACCAACTCTGACACTGTTGAAGACATTGAAATAGTATTCGTAGCTTTGAAAGAAGATTCAAATGAAGATGAAAGGTATGTTGAAACAACACTTATTTCAAAACTTAGAAAGCATGAAATTTGGGTTATTGATAGTGGTTGCACACATCACATGACTGGAGATAATGAAAAAAATGAATTTCTTGAGCGTTATAATGGTGGATCAAGTGAAAGGAAAATGGACTATATTTCTAAATAATAAGATAAAATGTGAGAATGCATATTGGGTGAAAGGACTTAATTATAATATGTTGAGTGTTTCACAGTTGAATAACATAGGTCACCAAGTTGCATTTGAAAATAGAAAAGCTAGAATCTATGATGAAACAAGAAAGTTGATCGGCACTGGAGAACAATCAAAAGGTAATCTATTCTATCTTGACACTTATAAAACTACTTGTTCGATGGATAAGAATGAAGATGTTTGGTTGTAGTATAAGAGGTTATGTCATGTAAACTTTGACAACATGGTTAAGATTAGTAAGAAAAGAAAAAGTAAGAGGCTTACCGATCTTATCTAAACCTAACCATGTCATGTACAAGAATTGTAAAATGGGAAAAATGTCAAAATATAATTTTAAGAGAAAATTTTTATCTTCTAATGATATTTTGGAGTTATTTCATACAAACCTATGTGGACCAATGAGAACGCAGATTTATTATGGTGACAGATACTTTATTTTATTTGTTGATGACTACTCTAGAATGATGATTGTTATGTTTTTAAAAGATAAATCTAAAGCATTTAAGATGTTCAAATGGTACAAATCTAAAGTGGAAAAGGAAAGTGGTAAAGAAATAAAAAATTTAAGATCTAACAGAGGAGGTGAATTTATTTCTGATGATTTTACTAACTTCTATAATGAGTATGGAATTAAGAGACAGGTCTCTACATCAAGAACACCACAACAAAATGGGATTGTTGAAAGGAGAAATAGATCAATTGTAGATTGTGCTAGAACACTGATGATTGAAAAGAATGTTGCACAAGCATACTCGAGGGAAGTTGTTAGTACTAATATATACACACTGAACTGAGTACAATGGTAGAAATATACAAACAAGACACCTTATGAATTATGCAATGGTTATAAACCGAATGTGAGTTACTTTAGAATATTTGGAAGTCAATGCTATATTTTGAAAGATGATAGAAATGGAAAATTTGACCGAAAAGGTGATGAAGGAATATTTCTAGGATATTCTACTAAGAGAAAATCTTATAAATGTTTGAACAAGTCTTCTAACAAGATCATTGAAAGTGAAAATGTAAGACTTGATGAATTTGTTGAGAAAAATGAAGAGGAAAGAAAAAGAGAACCAGAAGACTATAGTATTGTAATTACCTAAAAGTGGTCACCTAAACCCTAGACCCCTAATCTCAGTCTCATATCAAGAAACCCTAATCTTGATAATTTTAAGTCCTAAACCAAACAAACAATTCGTCAATTTCAAGCTAATCTGACCTGAATCCTAGGTCTTAATTAATCATCATACTTGATTAATTAATTAATTCTTGAAATCATAATATATTGGAAAATAAACCTTATGTTAATTATTTAATTGATATTCTAATATATTAACATCAGCTGCCTAAGATTATGGAAATCATCAGCTCTCTGCTGCCTCCATTGATCCGATAGGAACCTCACTCTGAAATTATTGAGAAATAGTTCCCAAGTAATGGTATCCATGCAGAGTCCAAGCTTCTTCTCCTCTATCTTCCACCAGATAGCTGCAAAATGAGTCAACTGCATGATGGCATACCTAGCTTTAGTATTGCTACTAAAGGGATGCATCACAAATACTCTATCTAATGCAATCAACCAGGTCTCTACCTCTAATCCAGAATCCCATCTAGCGAAAGGAATGGCTTTTTCACTCGTCAAATCTCTCACGTGGTTGGCTGTAACCACTGCTGGATCCACAAAAATGGTCCTCCCATGAGGGCTCCTCTCTCTCTCTCTCTCTCTCTCTCTCTCTCTCTCTCTCTCTCTC
>MU228046.1:606365-637595 GCA_018584345.1 Thuja plicata | reverse complement strand
AATGCAACAGTAAAGGATATATTCAGACAATCAGAAGTCACTGGGAGAAGATGCAGATGGGTAAATCAGATTCAGGAATTTGACATAGAGATCCAAATCACTAAGATTATTAGAGGACAAGGATTAGCAAAGTTGATGGAAAAATCAAATATGGATGCATTACAAGTAAATCATATTGATCTAAGTGAAACTCATACAAGTATTGAAATATTCCCTTGGTATACTAATATAGTATATTTTTTGAAACACATGAGGTGTCTTGAGAACCTTACAGATAGTCAGAAGAGGAAAATATAGTTACAAGAATCTAATTATGTCTTGATGCAAGGAGACTTATATTGGAAAAATAGGGATGGTATACTTCTCTTTTGTTTAGATACATACCAAGGTAAAGAAGTGCTAAAAGATCTCCATGATGGATCATGTGGCGGGAACTTTTCAGAAAAAACTACTGCACATAAGATATTGAACGCGAGATACTATTGGCCTTGCATATTTTAGGATTTCCATAAATATGTTCAGAGATGTGAAGCATGTCAGATATTTTTAGGAAAACTCAAATATAATGGTGCATTACCTCTCAATCCTATTACTACTGAAGAACGATTCCAAATGTGGGGAATAGACTTCATAGGTGAAATAACTAATACATCCAGTGGTGGGCATAAGTGGATTTTGGTAGCTATTGATTACTTCACTAAATGGGTGGAAGCCATACCAACTAGACAAGCTACTAGTAAATTGGTAATCAAATTTTTGAATGAAAAGATATTGACAAGATTTGGTGTTCCTTAGAAGATTGTTTGCGATAATGCTATGTGTTTTAGATCTGCAAAATTTATTGAATTTCATGAGAAGTATGGAATAAAGATTTCCTTTTCATCCCCTTATTGTCCTCAAGGGAATGGACAAGAAGAATCTAGCAACAAAAATATAATGAAAATTATCAAAAGGATGTTAGATAATAACAAAAGAGCATGGGATTCAAAATTACCTCTCGCACTTTGGGCAGATAGAATTATAGTTAAGAAATCTACTGGGTATGCTCCATATGAACTTGTTTATGGAAAAAAGGCTCACTTACCACTGAATAATGTGTTTCTAGTGTACAATTTTATGAATGAAGAACAATATGAAGAAGTAGATTTCATGGAAGACAGACTATTATAGGTTGCAGAATTGGATGAGATAAGGAATAGAGCTCATGAAAGAAATCAGGAATTGCAATAGAAATTAAAAGATTTATTTGATAAGAAAACCACAAAAAGGAAATTTTGGGAAGGAGACTTAGTTTTGAGATGGAATGTGAAAGATCAAGACAAAGGTAAACATGGAAAGTTTGATGCTTTATGGATAGGTCCTTTTGTCATCATTGGTAAAGGAGGTGAGAATTATTACATTTTACAAGATTTGGAAGGTTATAATCATGAATTTCCTATGCATGGTCAGTATCTTAAACCTTTCTTTCATTAAAGATACCAATAGGCAAGTGTTCTTACTTTTCCCTTTTTCTTATATACATATATTATCGTTGTGTTTTCTAATGGTTTGCTTTCCAGAGATAGCTTGGAAAGAGCCACTGGTGGAACCCATGTTGACAAAGTGATTTGTATCCATTCTTCTTCAGGGAAGTAAATATTTACATACACCTACTTGTCTTTTATAGTTTTTATTTTCTATCATCTTTCTCTTATAAAAGTGTTATTATGTATTCATTTACTTTTATATGTCTCATGGTTTAATATTTTGAGATTCTCATTATCCTAGAATCATTTTCTTAAAGTTTCTTTTCACTAAGGGAATCTAGGAGTTTGATTTTATAACTTTATTCCCTTAAGGACATAATGTGATTGTAATTGGTCTTGAAATATACTTTTGAAGTCTTATATGATGTTTTCATATAAATCTTAATGCTATTTAAGGTAATTCAACATATCTTACCATTGCATTATAAATCATTAATCCCTATTGATGATAAAAGCAGTCAATTTATAGTCATGACCTAATAGATAATATTTTGAAAGTGGAGAATTATATCTTTAATTTAATGATGCCTTTCAATGTTTTAACTAGCAATCCATTAATAAATTAAAAAGGGTTGATCTTGGTTTAATTAAGCTTCCATGGATTTGAATGTTTAGTATTTTCAAGAGACAAGGTGAAGCTGTTATATATGTCATGATTTGGAGATTACAATGTGGTATAGTTTGATCGATAACAAAGATGATAAATGCTATTTCCTTTTTCACACATATGTTATGCTTATGAACATGAAAGGGAATTTGAATAAACGATGTTTTGGAAAATGTTGTATAGAAAAAAGTTAAAGATTATATTAATACTATGTTAATCTTGAAAACGTTCATAAAGTTATGTATAATCTTTAAGTATTTATATTCTTATTTTTTCTCCATGACATTAGTATATATTTATGATTTCTTTTATTAATTATCATGAACAAAATTTATATTGTTAGTGTGCCTCCTTATATGAATTTCATGCCATAAAGAAAGATAAAGTTTAAATGGTTTGATTTATTATTATTATTATTATTATTATTATTTTTTTTAATTATTATTATTATTAAATCAAAACAAAGTTTTTATCAAAACAAGAAGTAGTTAGTGCAAACAAAAACTAAGTAAAGTTATAAAGCTTTATATGATTATTTGGATAAAAGATTATATCATTGATTTTGATTCATCTCTATTTCCTATGAGTAATATGAAAACCAATCTTATATTTATGGATTTTATCTATTTAAAAGAATTAATGTTTAAATCATTTGTTATGATTACCCATATTATAAATTACTCACTATTTGAGTATTGCACGATGACAAAGAACATGATATATATCATGGTGGGATAAAGAAAGACCTTTGATGACTTCTAATTATTATGTGGTGTCTTGAAATGTTATAAATTTTATGTCACTTAGAGTTTTATTATTATTTGATTATTGGATCTTGGTATTTAGCATATAACAAAGGTGGCAAACATGAACAAAGATTACATGCAGGCATAATATAATGCTATTGAGGATTAGGCATGGGTATCTAACTATTCCAATCAGTGGTTGATGTAGATCCTAATCATCGCACCATGCCTCTATTATATGATGGTCGCCACTTTCAGCATCAAGTACGACATGTCTGCATTCAAAATAGCATAGTCACCACCTCTATCAGCGCCAGCAAGAATGATGCAGCCTGCATACATAACAATGTCCATCACCCTCAAATATGGGCCAATGTATTTAGCAACATCCATCAGTAATAGAAAGGGCAAAAAGATGATAGACTGATTAAAATTGTAATAAATAATTGACAAGTCTGATAACTCATCGATGACTCATCAGAGGAGTTAGCAAATATTCTATCAAACGTTCTTCATGTTGGTCACCAATCAGATGTTCAATGGTGATTATAATGATTGAACTATGTGGTGGCACCGAATAGTTGGCGTGGAAGCATGTGGAGTAGCAGGAATGAACCAACAAGGTGGGTGAATGGGGGAATACAAGTGCTTCTATTGCTTCCTTTGTGGATGCCTTGCCCGCTACATGCAATAGAGAGGATATGGCATCACCATATGAAATAACATGTAGTAGGGTAATGGTGTTTCCTGGTTATTCCTTCCCCCTGAATGGATAATATCATGGATAGAGGCAATTAGCATGACACCTACCTATATTCATCTGGATCTGGTAGCGTATCAACCAGAATTAACCTTAATGGTAATGGGGTGCCACCGTCAGCAAGCCTTCGCCTATATTGTCAACTTTGATGCTAGAAATATTAGCATCAACAAAGATATCCAATGCCACAAAGAGACTGTGGATAGAAGGAATGTTGAGATGCTTGGAAGATTGTCTTTGATGCATGTTTACCATTGGTGGAAAATGTGTGTAGTCTATAGGCAATTACAATGCTTCAGCAAAGCATATGACATACATATTAGACTCATCCATATTAATCAACTTCAGCAATATTCATGTTAATATTCAGACTGAGACAAAGTCTGAAAACAATAAGAAGAAAAAAAGATTGCCAGCGCAATGCAGAAATTATGCATCTCACCACGCCATGCCTCCATTTGAAAACTAGTTGACACCTTCAACAGTCAGCATCAAAAGAACCTAGCTTAGCTGAAAGGAAATATACATTAGTAGTTTGCAACTATGCTAGAAGGGAAGAATATATCCAAAAAAAAAATTGTAGACTTCAATGTACCCTCCATCGACTTCTAAATGCAACCAAGAAAGGCTTTTATAAAAACCAAATAGTTAGGACGTTTTGCAACTTATCCAACCAAATAGTTGGCTGCTATGGCTGATCAAAAGGATATATTTGTTATCCAGTCTATGTAATAGTTAGGAATAGGTGGTTATAGATTAGTTTTTAGGGAAAGGGTGTGATGTTTCACACACCCTTTCAATTTTCTATTTATATTCATTCAAAAATATGCAGAAACAGAATAACTATTCATGATGATTGATATTGGAAACTTAGAGAATGATAGAAAGAAGGATAGTGGATTCGAACTCTGAATACAAAGATTCAATAAACCATTTCTTGTCAAGTAGAGATAAGTCTATATTTCTTTCATTGTGCAATCATTTTTGTTATTTCTTTACAATCAAGTCCTTCAGATAAACCAATGGAAAATTCTTTAGAGCGATAGTATTGATTTTGCATGTATTTCAATTCAATTTTATATTCTGTATATTCAACTATTTCTTTCTCATTTTTGCATGGTTAAAATCCTATTGATTGAGGCCTTGATCAATCGGTCCATAATTTGAGGAATGATATTCAATTGAAGTATTTTTAAACTTTTTAGTTATACGTGCATTTCATAACACCTTTAAGGTGATAAGTTTTGTTTTCTAAAACTATCTCTAAAGTTGAACGTAGGATTGAAGTGATATCGACTCTATTGCCTTTTATTGGATTAAAGCATTGGTCCCTCTTATTATTTGAATTGTGGTATTAGGTTTCATTGTTTCAATTTTTGAATTACTATATTCTTTATTTTATCCAGTTCATATCTCAATTATATCAAGCCATTTTTAATAACATTATATTTGACAACACATATTTTCAGTTTTGTGATCTTATTAACACCTTGAGAAGTAGGAATTGAAGTTATCAGTTATCTGCTATAGAAAGACTCTAGAAGAATTTGAAGAGAAGTTTAAGGTACAGGCCCACCAGCCTTGGTTCTGCGGAAATAGAATTGTAGGAGGTTGTTGAAACCTCATTCGTTGGAAAATTGATTGTATTTCTCTTCATTGGACAAGTGAAATCCATAGGAAGTCCAATCTTTTGATTTGAGCACCAACATAATTAACTTAGTGATTTTGATCACCTTAGGAAATTAAATTGATTCGAAGAATTATGCCAAGCAGTAACAGAGTTGTTTGGATATAATCGAGGGTATGATCACACTTAGGGAAAATAGGGTCTATAGTCGTAGAAGACCAAATCTAGGTGGTTACATTTTCCCCTCTTTGAATTGATGTGCGAGAAGCACATTGATTCAAAGAAAGTTTTGTTGACTTTAGAAAGATAGAGAATTATATTCTTGGTTATCAAACGAAATGTTGATGAGATCAGTCTCACACTTGATTGAACTAAACTGATTGAATTGACTTTGAACTTGGTTGTCATACAAAGGTCAATAAAAGATCTTAAAGATACCAATTCTGAACTTGGTTGTAGTCCAAAGATTGATAATATTGATTTTGAACTTGGTTGTCATCCAAACGTCAGTAAGAAGCTGCCAGGAGCTTAATAAGAATCTTTTAAAAATGATGAAACATAAGATATCCATCTTATGAGAACCAAAGATTTCTATCCAATAGTTCTGACTTAGTCAAGGAAACTGTTATGTCCCTAGTTTGTTTGATAATGAAGTAATTTTAATGATGTTTTGAGTAGAATTTAATTGATGATATATCACTTGAAGCGATTGATTGAACCTGGAAGGAATCCAGTAGAAGAAAAGAGGATTTGTTTTTAGAGAAAAAACAAAATTACCAAGTTATTGACACAAAAGTGTGAATCTGTATATGAGAAAATGATGTCTAACCAAGACATATGGTGAATAATGTGTGCTGTGCTGATATAGAACTCATAAAATTGTCGATGTGATGCTTGCATTTTAGGTTTATGACCCATGGAGCAATTTTGCTTTTTTGGGACCGGAAAGAATAGTTCATTGTATAGCGCAGAATGGTGTAGTCACGTTTGATTTCATTCCTGATAGATCAATAGGAGAATGAAAATGGAGTAACAACTGTGTGGAAGAGGTTTTTGAAGCCTCCATAATGCTCAAAATTCAAACATATATGTCAAAAATTACCTTTTCACTATTCATTTTTACATTCACTCATAGTAAATTCAGAGCTCTACAGAGAAGGTGGTGTTCCCCTTGAAATGACATTGTTTTGAGCTTAGTCAGTGACATCAGTGGCCATCCGAGTATGCACCACTGGTAAGTACTTGAAAACCTACCTTGTCAATTTAGCATTTCACTTTTTCATGTTTTCTAGCAATAGTTATAGGGCTTTGAAAACTGGATCAAATTTGGGATTCTAAATAGCATGCCAGAAATGCATATCACATATGGGGTTTTTTAAATTGTATCCCATGATAACCAGATTCTGAGCTGCATCTAGACTTTTCTGAATTGCACCCATTTTTAGCAATTGTTAGGCATTTTTAGCAAGAAATTTGGCTAGTGTTGTACCTTGCTATTCAGGGTCATACCAAATTTTATGGGTCACGTCTAGCAAATCCTAGATTGCACCCAACATGCCCCATCATATCCTGTATTTTTAGGATTGCATCTAGTAAACTGTATCGTACTCACTCATTTAGAATCGTATCTAGTTTTTTGGACTTAGCTTTGTTTGTTGTTGTGAGGTTTTGACCACTTTTTCTATCTTTGAGTACTTAGCTTTTCTGTTGTCTATATTTTTGCAAAAAGATAGAGTACTGATGTATCCTTTGAACCTATATTTGGCTTTGTGTATAGATCCTTTTCAATGTAGTTTCCTTTAGAGGACCGCATCTAGACCATGTCCTTTCCTTGGGCAATCATCGTACAAATGATGAGATAGACATAGTAGCCCACTATGGATTGAGATATATGATTGATTTACCTGACGTTAGGGTAAATTGAGGGTCGTTGACTGTGCTTGATGAGAGATGACATTCAGAGTACAACACCTTCCACCTACCAATTAGGGAGATGACTGTGACTCTCGAGGATGTATGGAGGATCCTGCATGGTCCATTGATGGGGTGTGAGTTGTGCTTCAAGTCAAGTTTTGTAGTGGCCATAGGAACAGCGCAAAGATTCTTCATGGATGATATGATTGCACAGAGGCACATCTCTTTGGATTATATGTGTGATCACTATGATTATTTACTAGTGTACCTTGCAGGTCTGATTGGCAGCATTCTAATGCCAAATAGGGGCTAGCACGGGTTTCTTGTCGGCTAGGTCGACATGTTAGAGAAGATGGTAGTTCACCATCATAGATTTTCTTGGGGGGCCTGTATCCTTGGCTATATGTATAGGGAGTTGCATGAGATAGTGTACCAGTACACTAGGAGCATGACTGTAGGAGTCTTGATTTTGCAGATATGCGCCTAGGAGCACATCCCAATCACATGACCCATCATAGTGAGGCAGTGGGCACCTGAGATCCCTTTTTAATATATGTATGCAGGTTTGATATAGCATCCCTATCTAGGCAAGGTGGAGTACTGGAGACGCCTATTTAATGATCTTACTATAGTAGTATGACACCCATATCTAGAGTGTGAGGAGTGGGTCATTGATAGGGGTCAGATCCTCTTTGTTTTTTAGATTAGGTACCTCATCGGTCGTACCTGATATGTGATTGAGAGATTATTTCCTTTGAGGGTGCTACAATAGTATGGTCAGAGTGGTGATACTACCATCTATGCATGTATCAGAGATGAGGTACGGTTATGGGGTGCACAGTTATTATATGAGACTGCCCACTAGGATATCCAAGACATGGTAGGTATAGAATGGGACCAGCACCTTGATGTGATTGATGCAGGTTGTAACTGGGGTTACATAGCAAAGATGTAGGAGCATCCATTCTCGAGAATTACTATATCGGAGGAGGCCATTCCTCACATAGATGATCCTTTGGATTATGATGATGTCGAGGATCAGCCTGCTTGAGGTCAAGGAGGTTCATAGAGGGAGAGGGCACCTAGGAGGAGAGGAAGAGGGAGAGATGGAGGATAGGATGGTAGGAGAGATGGGAGGAATCCTCCTTTGGATGATGGCGATGACAGAGATGATAGGGGTGGTGGTGGTGTGGTTGTTGATACAGGTGGTGCTAGTGGTAGTGGATAGGGTAGGCGCCAAAGATTTAGATTTGTATCTCCTCAGAGAGATCCTGGTCCACTCCTTACTAGGGGTTAGTAGAGATAGAGGTAGCATGGGTCATAGGATAGACCATAGGATAGGGGATAGGATAGGCCTCAGGGCCAGGATACAAGTAGAGATGGAGATCCTCTTTCTAGGTGTGAGGAGGAGAGAGAGCAGCTCTGAGCCAGGATCATAGCATTAGAGGCCTGGATCATTACTGTAGATGCCTTACTAGCAGATAGGGATACTCAACTTGAGTGTCTAAGGGTAGAGAGAGATAGGCAGGGTGATATGCTTAGAGCTAAGAGAGATGCACAAGCCTGGACATCAGTTCACTAGGGACAGAGGGCCACATATTATTATGCCCTTTATCATGCAGTAGTCCTAGAGGGTCAGAGAGTAGCTTCCTTTTCACGGTTAGCTCAGTAGTCAGAGGGGGCCATGCCACCTCCAATAGCTCCATTTTTACCACCTCCTCCTCCTCCTCCAGATCAGGGAGAGAGGGCAGGACAGAGTTGACATTTTGTACCATCTGTACCACATGTGTATTTTGAGATTATACTTGTATATCTGGATCCTTCGGAGATCCCCCTTTTGTACTATGATATTGTATCAATGTATATTGGATTCTTTCTAGTACTCTGAGACTTTGATACTCCTTATGCATACTACTTCATATTTTGATCTATCCCATGTGGTGATATATCTGATGTAGCGTCCTGATTCTGATATGTTTTAGGAGTTCTATTTTCTTTGACAGATGTGATATATGTGATTTGCACATGTGATGTATGTTTTACCTTGGTCTCATGATGAGTTGGATTTTTGTAGATGATAACATCATTTATGCATGTTGTTAGATTTATCACTGATATAAATATGTTTCAAATGGTATTATGTGGAATATGTGAATGGATGTTTTTGATTTTTTCTTTATGCACTTAGGATGGAAAAATAAATGCAATGTATGAATGCGTTATTTTTGTATTTTCCTTTTCCACTTTATATGGATGAAAAATGTATGCTAGGGATGTGTAACGATATTTGATATCAGTAATAATGATGTAATTAACTTGGATTTAGAAGAAGAAAAGTTGAGTTAATTTGGAGCTCAAAATGTCTTAATGCTTTTTCTTTAAAATGTATCATGCAATGTCTAAATGCAGCGATATGTAGACTCTTAGGACTTTGTCACTGATATGCAAATGTATATATTTTTATCATCACTGGGCACTTTCACAAATGGATACCTCCTAATACTACAACCATCACTAATACCCACTAATATTATGATAATATGAATACTATATTTTATTGAAATGTCAGAAATAGACTTAGGCATCAAGGCATAGAAGCCAGGATAACAAAATAATCACCTTCCCTTTTTTATATTAGATTCTATGTAAGGTAAGATATTGAACCCGCAATGACCTTGAAAATTCATATCCTTGGGTATGTTATGCTTCGTATACCTTAGCAAGGATCTGAATTAAAAAAAAAACAAGGAGATTGTCTGAAACTCGCTGTAGTTTATACGTAACAAAGATCAAGATATATGCGGCTATCCACTCTGTGTGGCAGCTCTGACCATAAACATCTATGTTAGGTAAAATTTATAGGTTCATACAAGAAAAATCACCATATGCAAAAAACTAAGAAAACATTATGCCCCCCATCCTTGTGACTCTTTGTCTTTGCGCAAACGTCATTGAGTAACTAAGAAGACATAACAAATTATCAATTATGAATCAAGCAATCAAAATTTATGATTACTTAGATGCCCCTAGTTGAAAACATCATCAGGACATGAAAGCATCATAATAAAACCAATATTACACTATGTGCTTAAGTAGTACTCATTCATTCATTTGTCAAACACAGTAAAGATTCATCAATCAGAAAGTTAGAATACAAGCAATATGATGTTTCTTATTTGTGCATCGATAGGATAATCCGTTCATGTTTGTGATCCAATATAGCCTTGTAATAATTCCATTAATGTAAATGTCATGTCAGGATATGTGGTATTTGAAAAGACACCCTTGTTTTGAAAAGTGACATTGTGTTGCATGTATCAAGAAACATTATGCTCGTGAGGAAAACCATCCTAGAGTAACCTAGAAAACGCAACCTACCATGCTAGAAAAGATGCCCCCAGTGCAAAATGACTTATTCCTAAGAAACAAATGCAAAGAAATCCCAAGTGAGGATAAGATAGCCATTGAGGAAATGAAGTCAGTGTTTGAGTAGAGGTGTAATTGTGAAGGCCCAGTGTCATAAATGTATTGATAGATAGAGCACTGAACACAAGTGACGCTTGATTGCCAGGTTTTCACCACTTGGCAAGATCTTTTCTTTCTTTTTTCTACCAAGCTGCTTGTTTTACTAGGTGCTCATCAAGGCACTTTTCTCTTTTTCAATTTTTTTTCTATTTTTTCTTTTTTGAATGTTTTTGGAGTATCAAGGTGCATGTTTACTAGGTTTTCACCAAGGATACCTTTCCCCAGGACATTTTCCACTATTTTTGGATTTCTTCAAGATCAATTTTTTGAATGTTTTTGGT
This sequence comes from Thuja plicata, assembly GCA_018584345.1. NCBI lineage: Eukaryota > Viridiplantae > Streptophyta > Pinopsida > Cupressales > Cupressaceae > Thuja > Thuja plicata. The sequence goes on along the minus strand of MU228046.1, from coordinate 626,609 downwards.
ATTTTGTGAGAGCTATTTCATTGTACAGGCTCTGCTAGCCAAACATCAAGCGTAGAACTGCTTCAAATGTAGAGTATTGATAGGATCTCGAAGAACGTCTCCTTTAGGTGTAGCTAGTTGATAAGCTCCCATCCCAAAAGTAGCAGTGATAACATAAGGTCCTAGCTAGTTAGGTTCAAATTTTCCTTTCTATTCTCTGTTAGGTTGGTTCTTAGGATTCTATTTGAGGACAAGATCTCCTAATTCAAAATTGCATGACTTTACCTTTTTATTGTATCCTTTGGACATTTGTGCTTGGTACACCTTTAGATAATCAAACGCTTGTTGTCTGCGCTCATCTAGTAGGTCTAAAGAATTCACCCGATCAATGCGGTATTGCTCACCAGTAACCAGACCTTGTAAAGATATCTAAAAAAATGGGATTTCAACCTCAATAGGTAGTACTACCTCAGCGCCATAGACTAGAGAAAATGGCATGGCCCCATTTGGTGTTCTGATGCTTGTTTTTTGGGCCCATAGTGTCAGATTTAGTTGTAGATGCTAGTCTCTGCCAGACTTACTTACAGTGCGATGTAGGATTTTTAGAATATTTTTATTGGATGCCTCATCTTGTCCATTACCTTGAGGGTAATAGATTGAGGAGAAATGTTGAGTGATATGGAACTGTTCACAAAGGTCATCAATGTGTTGATTTTTAAATTGGCCCCCATTGTCTGTTACATTTGAAGAGGGTATCCCATATCTACAAATAATGTAGTTCAGAATGAACATAGCCACCTGCTTGCTAGTGGCTTTGATTAGCGGCATGGCCTCGACTCACTTTGTGAAATACTCAGTGGCTGTAATGATGAATTTGTGTCCATTTGAAGAGTTGGGATATATTTGTCCAACCAAGTCAAAGGCCCATTGCTGAAATGGCCAATGTGTTATGAAAGGTATAAGTTCTATGGTAGGAGCATGGATAATATTTCCATGTGTCTGGAATTTATGAAAATTTTTTGAAAACTAAATAGCATCTTTTTCCATGGTAGGCCAGTAATAGCCTACTCTGAGTAGTTTCTTTGCTAATGAAAATCCATTCAAGTGTGATCCACATACACCTTTGTGGACTTATTTTAGTGCGAGATTGGACTCTTCAAGTTCTAAACACCTAAGAAGTGTACCATCGAGACCTCATCAATATAGGTTATTAGTTATGAGGACATAACGCGATGCTTTCCTAATTAGGGCTCTCTTCTCATTTCTGGATAGATTAGTAGGAATGGTCTGGTCAGTAAGGTAGGTATTGATACTTGCATACCGAGATTGGTCTAGGGTGTTTAAAGCACATATGACTTGGTATTCAGGGGTATCAAAGGTAGGATAGGATAGTTCTTCCACAAAGAAGTCATAGTAGAATTGATGTTCTTCCAGTTGTAACATGGATGCCAAGGTAGCCATAACATCTACAGCTTTATTCTTTGATCTTGGTATCTGTTGGAAGGTGATGAAGACAAAGTATTTTTTCAGGTTATTAACCAATTTCTTGTAGGGTGTCAACTTGTCATCTTTTGTTTGATACTCCCCATTGACCTGATTGATAGTTAGTTGGGAGTCACCATACAAGTGTAACTCTACGATCTTCCACTCCATAGCTAGCTTAAGACTCTTTACCAATGCTTCATATTCTGAAATATTGTTGGTGCATGGAAACATCAATTTGTAATACTTGGGAATCTTGTAACCTTGAGGAGTTATAAATAGGACCCCTGCTCGGGAGCCTTGTTGAGTGAATGAACCATAAAATTACATCTTCCATGGATATTCAGTTAGATGCATGATTGTTTCATTAGGGAATTAAATCTTTAGAGGTTCATCATCTTGGAGTGGTGAATCATCCAATTGATCTGCAAGTACCTGTCCTTTAATAGCTATCATTTCTACATATTCAATGTCAAAATCACTTAGAATCAGGACCCATTTTGCCAAACATCTTGTTATTGTTGTTTTTCTCAAAAGATACTTTAGAGGATCAATCTTACCAATGAGCTTTACTGTATGAGAGAGCATGTAGTGCCTCAATTTTTGTGATGCAAAGATGACTGCTAAGCATGCTTTTTCAATAATGATGTAATTGAGCTCATAGGCGACTAGTACTACATTAGCTCTTTCTTTCTTTGTTTCATCTTCTTGTGCTAGCAATACTCCTAAGGATGTAGTTGTATCTAAAATGTATAGGATTAAGGGTTTTCCATGAATAGGCACCATAAGAATAGGAGGAGTAGCCAAGTATCCTTTTAGTTCCCTGGAGTTTGCTTCACAGTGTTCATCCCATTTGAAGGTAACCCCTTTATGTAATAATTTAGTAAAGGGTTGTGCCCTATCTGCAAGTTGGGACATGAATCTCCTGATGGACTAGAGCCTCCCTTGTAGTGTCCTCATTTGACGGATGTTGCATGGAGGAGCCATCTCTAGTATAACTTTTACCTTTGCAGGTTCTACCTCAATTCCCTTTATTGAGATAATGAATCCTAGGAGCTTCCCTGTTTGGACCCCAAAGGCACATTTCTTTGGGTTGAGCCTGAGTTGGAACTGTTCCATACAATCCAATATCTTTCTTAAGTCATCAATGTGAGTTCCTCTTTCTTTGGATTTAGCCAATGTGTCATCCACATAGTCCTCCATGTTCTTGTGCATCATGTCATGAAATATAGTTGTCATGGCTCTTTGATATGTTACACCGACATTCTTTAACCTGAATGGCATTACGTTCCAGCAAAAGGTGCCCTATGTGCATGTAAATGCAATTTTCTCTTGAACCTTAGGGGAAATTTTGATTTGATTATAGCCCGAGAATCCATCAATTAAAGAATACATCTAGTAGCCTGATGTGAAGTCTATGATCATGTCAATGTTAGGTAGGGGGAAGTCATCTTTTGGACATGCTTTTTTTAAGTCTCGGGAGTCCATATAGATCCTGATAGATTTATCAGTTTTAGATATGGGGACCACATTGGAGATCCATCTTGCATAGGCAATGACTTTGATAAATCCAGCTTTCAATAATTTTTCTAGCTCTACTTTTACTAGCAATGCAACATGAGGATGCATCTTTCTAATTTTTTCTTTCACGGGCTTGATCCCAGGAGCGATAGATAAGTGGTGCATGATTAGATTAGGATCCAGCCTTGGAATATTGGTATAAGACCATGCAAAGTTGATTTTATTTTCTCTTAGGAACTCTGTAAATTGTGCCTTTTGTTCCTTGGATAAAGATTGTGCAAGGTGGACTATTTGAGGATTTTCAACGGCGCCCAAATTTACTAGCTATGTTGGTTTAATCAGTACTAAAGACCTTTCCTAAAAGTGTTCGGGGAGGATATCAAGAGTCTCATCCTTTGGCACCTCTGTGAGGTTTTCACCATTAGATACGTCTTTTCTCTTTACTATTTTGGGATCTCATACTGCCACAAAGTGGTTTTCACCATCAACCCTCTATTTCATTTTATTTTTTAGTTTTTGATTGAGAAACCTGATATCCTCCTATGACATGTTCTCGCTCCTTGAATTGGTGGAAGAAGGGTAAGGTTCACAAGCATTGAGATAGAAATCTAGGGTATAGTCATTGGGAAAGTCAAAGATAGGAGTAGGATCTGTCTCAGTCCAATCAATTAAGTTTGGAAGTATCAAATACAAGGAATCAGACTCTGAGAAGGATAGCATCACGTTAGCATAAAAACCATTAACCGACATGACATGGTCCGTTAAGTTAATTTCTTCATTGTTTAGATCAATAAGAGTGAGATTACTATTAAAAGGGTCATTGTCAGTTATGTGTGGACCAAACTCTAGTGACTCATTAGTAGAAGTATCATCATCATCTCTCTATAAAAGGAGGATTCTTTCTTGGAGCCTATGAAATTATTCTAGACTTATGTAATCATCAGTTTCTTCATCAATGATTAGGGGAAGGATATCTTCTTCTGCTTTAGGATTATAAGTGTCATTTGGGGGAGTGTTAGGTTGTTTATGAGGAGCTGAGGGTCCAACAAACATGTGGATTGTATCTATTCCAATATCTTTAGTGGTGACATATAGATCATCCATTTCATAATCATGAGAGTCAATGACCTCATCATCAAATTTGTTTAAGTATTCAACAATGGTTATTTGATGTACCTAGTTGGCCACCTATGGATCAAAGTGTGGTAGATCAAGAGCATGTGAAACCATGACCAATTTCCCCTAGTTAGGATGTAAATCCTATTGTTGGGGTGTGTCTTGAGTAACTGTTGCTATCAATGATATCTCTAGACCAATCATTGTTATGTCTCCTACCTCTTGAATTGGAGGTCATGCTAACAAAGGGGTGTGAAGATCTTTTGGTACCTCAAAGCTAGGTACATAGTGTTCTCCTTGGTAGTTGGGATCCTCTATGAAAACATGTAATAATATTTCATAGGACCATTATTCTAGTTCGTCTGTTTTATCACTCCCTTTATCTGAGTTTGGACTGTCTTTTTAAGCAGGTTCATCAGTTTTAGTACTAAAACCTAGTCCTATTTTGTCTCTTGTATTCTGGAACTCCATGGGTATAGGCTCAATAAGCCCTCGTCCTGTGTTTTTTAGAGGTCATTTTCCCTTGTATCTCATTTTTTTGAGGAAATCATATCCTTTTCCATACTATTCTAGGGATATCTCTACATGTTTGACCTCAGCTTCCACCGCTTCTCCTTTATAAAGCTAGTCCAGGACTGCCTGTTCTTCTATTTTATCTAAAGAAGATGTGGATGCCTTTACCATGCCTATTGCTTCAAGTGTACTTCTGGCTCCTTGGATGCAGTAGGTGTGAATTTTGAGGAAGGCTTTCTATAAGATCTTGGTGACACTGGAAGTTTTGTCAGTGACGGAGTCAGGTCCAGTTTATACTCTCCCATACCTGTTTCTTCAAGTTTTATGGTTTTTCCAAAACTCTTCATAACCATGTCTTTGGTAGTTTTAGGAGCAATTGCATCCATAGCCTCTTTTTTATGTGGGATCATACTACCATCTTTGATATTGTTATAAGTGTAGTTAGCATCAGCATGAATCATCACTTCCACCCCATTATGTGGGAACTTTATACATTGGTGGTAAGTGGATGGCACAGCTTGCATTTCATGAATCCATGGTCGCCCCAATAGTATGTTGTAGGCCAGGGGTAGATCGAGAACTTGAAAAATGACATTCCTCTCAATTGGTCCTACCCAAAAAGGAAGAACAATGAGACCTTTGGAGGACCTTTCTTCCTCATCATAAGCTTTGATATTTATTTTTCTCCTAGAGTCAATTGTTTGTTCTGAGAGACCCAATCTCTTGATTAGATCCAATGTACAAATATTCAATCTTGCCCCTCCATCTATCAACACGTGTCTAACATGAGATTTATGGATAAGGACTTTGATATGGAGGGGTTGATTATGTGGATGTGTCAATCACTTATCATCCTCTTCAGAAAAGGAGAGGTAATGTGGTGCTGAAATGTGATTGACCATCGCTTAGAATTTGTCTATATCAATATCCTTTGGGATGTTAGCAGCATGTAAATATTGTTCTAGGATTTCCTATTGTACTGTGGATATTTTGAGAAACTCAAAAATGGAAATTTTGGTAGAGGTTTGTTGCAATTGATCTACCAAGTCATATTTTTCTCCAGGAATGGTAACCACGTGTTTTGCTACTGATTTGTGAATAGTAATGATAGGAACCTTGGACGTTGATGTTGGTTTTTGGGGTCCTTTGATTGTGACTTTCTCTTGGCTCCATGTTACTACATTTGAGTGAAATGAAACACCTTTGATTATGACCATATTAATTGATTCAGTCTTAATGTCTAGCATATTGATCACATTGTCATTATTGGAATAGGTGTAGTTTACTTCATTACTCTTCCCATTAGATGTTTCTCCTTTTTCATAATTAGGGAATGGCTTATTGAATGTTGTATGATCCTCATTGGTAGTGTTTCCATCAACTTTGATGTTACCACCTTTGATGAGGTCTTGAATGACATGCTTAAGCTTAAGGCAATTATTAGTCTTATGTCCTTTGTTTTTGTAGAAGACATAATAGGAATTATCATCCCACCACCTGGGTTTGACCATTGGTTCCCACGGTTTAGAATTGGGGACTGTGAGAACTTTTTTATCCAATAGTGTCTTTAAAACAATCTTGAGAGGCTCTCCTAAAGGAGTGAATGTTCTTTAGGGTTTTGAAGTCCATGTGTGACCCTTTCTATTATCATTGTTTTCTTTGGGTATGGGGGTCATTACCTTAGCATCCTTGCTTGCTTGCATACTATTAGTTAGATTGAACACCTCAGGTTTAGGGTTAATGTTAGAGGCATCAAATACTCTGTCATTAACAACATTCTTGTTTTGCTTCCACCATTTAGGCTTGGAGTTGGAGTTGTTGGTTTTCTTTTCATTTTGAAGGGTGATCTCTCCCCTTTTGACCATGACTTCCTCGATATGGAGGGCATTCTTAATCATTCTGTCAAGGCTTGGTGAGTCTTACATTTGTAATGCGTAATTAAATTTAGGCACCAGATTATTAATGAAGATTCCATCTTCTCTATTTCAAGAATGGCCCTTGAATATCATGCAAAAATCTTCCTCCATCTTTGTAGGAAGTGTGTAAATGATTCACCAGTCTTTTGTTTGGTATTACATAGGTCCATCATGGTCACATCATGTTGTATGTTATAGGATTAATGTTGGATAAAACATTGAATTAGCTCCTCAAATGTTTTGACCTTTGGGTTCAGTTTTGAGAACCACTCCATGGCATTGCCTCCTAGAGTTCCTGGAAATAGTCACATGAGGTATGTAGGTTCGTGCATGTATTCTATTCTTAGAGAACAAAATTCCCTCACATGATTGTGTGGGTCAGTTTCTCCTGTGTACTTGTCATACTTTGGTATTTCCATGTTGGGAGGAAATGAGACCATAGTGATACTCTTTTCAAAAGGAAATGGACAAATAGCATCCAAAGAGTATTTTATTCTGGGTTTCTCTTTCTCCTATTTGAGTTTTGCAAGCTCTATTTGTATCAAAGTGAGTTGCTTGGTGAGAATGGATATAGGAGTTGGTACCTCCTTTTCTTTGAGCTTTTCCACATCATATTCCATAGGTAATTTGACACCCGTGGACGCTAGATGGAGGAAGTCTTTTTCTTTATCCTCACCAATTATCTTTTACATCATTTTTTGGAATTTTCTGCTTTGCTTGAGTTTATTGTGCTCCTCTTTAGTGATGTCCTCTTTACTGCCTGACTCAAATAAAGGATGGTTAAACTTGGGTTCTTCTTCTTCATCGGTATCTTCTGGCTTTTGGTGTTTTCCATTGTTATAGTCCTCAAAAGCCTCACTCCATTTGTGAGTATTGTTGTCCATTTGTGGAGTGTCTAGATCAAGTAGGGAACTATGAGATGTTTCTCCTTGAAAGTGTAGTGATTTAGGAGGCACTTTCAATCCTTTAGATGTGTACTTGTTACGTCTTGTGTTAACCATGTAGTTGTTTCTCAACTTTGTCAATGTTTCCCAATAGTGCGAGTGAGAGTTTCAAACCATTCAAGTGGGTGTGTCTAGGTAAAAGTAACTATTTGTTGTTGGTGGATGTAAATGATTCTAGTGTCAGAGGGTTAGATTGCCCTGATAGTGAGCTGGGAACCAAGTTGTTAGTAGAAAGTAGGTAGACCATACATGTTGAACCGATTGTGAAAGATTGACTAAGCATGCAAGGTAGATGTTTGAAAAAAGTTTTAAAATTTCAACAAGTAGACTAGAAAAGACAATAGGAACCAGCTAAAGAGAAAAAAGGGTATCCTAATCAACTAAGATTTTCTAAGAATTAAGTTTGTAAGTGCCCACTGTTCTAGATGCGAGCCTCCAGATGCAACCCAAGAAACCTTGGATACAAACTTCTGATGCCACAAATGTAGATCTTGAATACCAGATGCAAACCAGGATCCTAAATGCGACTTAATGCTGACCAAATGCTACTCAAGAAACTAGATATAGACCAAGAAATCCAGGATACAAGCTTATGATGGATTGTCATTTTTTGATTGATTTTTGGAAAGTACATTTTCAAAGTGCGTGAACTTGTTTGTTTCTAGATTGCATTAGGAGGTGTTGTAATGTGTGAAAAACACTTGTACTCCAGGGTTTGAAATTTGCTGATTGTTTTGAGGAGCTTATCTTTTTATAGCTTTTTAAAACACATCAAACAATGTTACATTGTTAGGGAGGTAAAAGAGACACACATTTTTGTTCCTATTCTCTAGGTGGAGGATGAAAATCTTTGCTTGTTGACTTAGGAACACACTCAAATGCTAATCAAAATACAACCATCACCAAGCACGCAATGGCTCTAGTCATGATGCTATATTAGCCAAATCCAAACATAAGTGAGGGCATGATATGACGAGTGTCTTGGGGCAATTACTTTTTTCCTTGCACAAAGATTATCACCCTTTTGGGGATGAATCAGGAATTATTTCAGTTCAAGTGTTGTCTATTATTGGGCAATCTGTTCAAAACTATCCCCCATAGAATTGCACAAGGCAAAATTGAGGTGTATAGCCCTATGAGTACCTAAATATATGTAGTCTCCCAAGCAAGATTCAAGCATCTCTGCTCTACATATACCCAAGCATGTTCAAGGAATGATGTGGAAATTCCATGAAAAAAACTGGCTCTATCTTCCGAGGCTTTAGCCTATGAGGAAGCAACTATTTATAGTGAGTTGGAAGGGTTGGTGTAAAACCTGTCCTCACTTGGGTCATTCCCAGGAGATTTTTTCCAAAACCGGTAGGCCCTCTACTATTAAATATGCATACAAAGGATTGGCGAGCTTTGGATGTCAGGATTTTTTATTCTTCCAAAGAAGAAGAGCATACTCTCCTAATCTAAGCCATTTTCTCCCGAAAGAAAAGAAAACAACAATTATTTCCCTCAAGAAATGTTGTGCTTGATTTAGATGTTCCTATTTAATGAAAACAAGATACTTGAAAATAAAGTTTGCCTTGTTCAATTAAGTGCAATATTTAATGAGTTTGCTTGTTCAATTTTTGTGTCCCAAAAGAAGTTATATGATGTAGTTGTCATTTATCCCACAATATTTAAATGCTTTGTGTTTGTCCAATTATTGATCCAAAAGAAATTTTAAGATTGAACTTGTTGATTTATCCCACAATATTTAAATGCTTTGTTTTTGTCCAATTACTGATTCCCAAATTGAATTAAGCGATGTGATTGCTTTTTCATTTACCCTTGATTCTCATCACAAATGATAAAAAAATGTCTGGCTTTCTGATTTTCCTCAAGAGGAAAAGAGCATACTATCTGGTTGTTTTAGCAAGTGTGAAGAAAAAGTCTTAAGTTTTGAAAAACTTTGTAAGGGGTTAGTATTTGAAAGTAACTGAAAAATCCTGCAATCACACATGTTAGTAATGTCTTTTGAGCCCTAAATAGAACCTGCAATCACTCATTAAGCTATTCAAAATGTCAAGAAACACAACTTGTTAGTCATTAGATTTAAGAAAATTAAGGCCAAAATAATGTTAACCAGATGCGAGCCAAGAATTTCAGTATGCAAGGCAGGAAACTGGATGCAAACTTATGGTACCAGATATGGACTTTTGGTGACCAGATACAAGCTAGAACCAAATTTGATCTAGGAAACCTTGGATAAGAGCCTAGAAAACCATGATATAGACCAGGAAGTCACACTGCGAGAAAATCCACCAGATGCGAGCTTTTCTAGCCAGATATGGACTTGTACCTAAAAACTGGGATGAAAAATTGAGGAAAAATGGTTAGAAAATGGGACCAAGTTGAAAATTGAGCCCCACGATGGGTGCCAGAAATGTGTGTGTATATTTGTGCACCTATTACCTGCAATACAACACTTAAATAAGTCATTCTATTAGTGAGAAACAAGGGTTAATGAGCATATTGAAACCCTAACATCGACCTATTGCTTTCTAACTAGGATGAGTGTAGAAAATAACATAACAGCCCCCAAATTATGCTAATACCAATGATATAAACAACCTAGCATGAAATATTCAAGTTTAAAACAACTATTTAATTATTGAGCATGCATATTAACCTAAAAATGAGCATTATAACCATGTAAGAAAGTAACTATGGAGTGTGCACGAAGCTATGAAGGAATGGGTACCATAACAATGCTTTGAGATTCCTTCAAAATCTTTGCATAACAACACTAGTATTAAAAAAATTGAGGCCTATTGTGAGCTCCAAATCTCTTAAATTTATAGAAGAATGGGAGAGAGAGAGAGAGAGAGAGAGGGGAGACAAGGTTCATTAATGGAGCCCCTGGGGTCATTAATGAAGTGTAAGAGCCGTTAATTCCTTGAGCATTAATGAGGGATGGGCAAGAGGGAATATCCATTAAGGGGTCATTAATGAAATTCATTAAGAGGCATGGGAGTAAGTAAGGCTCAACTTGGCAAGTTGGTCCTTAGAGAAGTCAAGCTTGAGAAAGTTGACTCTCTCAAGTGGGTTGAGTCCCTAATCACTTCCTTAATGGAATGTGACATCATTAGGAGGTGGGTTAGAATTAGATTAGGATTAGAATTAGATTATCATGAGGGGAATAGGTTGGGATGGGTTTGAACCTAGGGTCCAAGTGGTTGAGTTGGGTTAGGTTGGGGGTTTAGAGGAATATTAATGAAATGAATTAAACTTATTTAATTCATTCAAAAATAGGAAATTTAATTATTTAAACAACATAATTTATTTTTAATAATTAAAGGACTATAGATAATTAATTAGATTAATCAAGCTAGGGGATAGGTTCTTTTCCAAGTGAGCAAATGATTTAGGACTTTATTCAGTTCCTAGTAAATTAATCATTTTAGCCATGTATTTGATCAATTATTAATTTTGGCTAAAGCAATTAACTTAGTGATTTTGATCACCTTAGGAAATTAAATTGATTCCAAGAATTATGCCAAGTAGTAACATAGTCATTTGGATATAATCTAGGGTATGATCACACTTAGGGAAAATAGGGTCTATAGTTGTAGAAGACCAAATCTAGGTGGTTACAAGTTGATGTATTTAACTTGGATTTAGAAGAAAATTGAAATCATTTTGAGCTCAAATTCCTTGTTCACAACTCCATAAGAACACATATACCTCATGCCACTCATAATCATGTGAGTTAGTTACTTCATCATCAGACCTGTTTAAGAATTCAGCAATAGTTACCTGATGTACTCTATTAGCCACTTGTAGATCAAAGTGTGTTAAATCAAGGAAATGTGAAACTGTGACTAACTGTCCCCAGTTAGGATGTGAATCTTGTCATTGGGGTGTGTCTTCAGTAGTTGTTTCTATTAATGACACCTCTAGGTTTTCTTATGTTGTTTCTTCTATCTCTTGAATAGTAGCTTGTGGTAATAAAGGGATATGGGTGTTTTGTGGTACCTCAAAGCTTGGAAAATAGTGCTCTCCTTGATATTCAAGATTCTCCATACCAAAATGTAATAATCTTTCATAGGACCATTGTTCTAGTTCTATTTCTTCTTCTTTATCACTTCCATCATTAGAGATCAGACTATCCCTTGAAGAAGGGTCTACAGATTTATTATTGAAACCTAGCCCTATTTTATCTTTGGTGTCTCTGAATTCCATGTGTACAGGTTCAATAAGGCCTTTTCCTTTGTCTCCTAAAGGTCATTTTCCTTTATACCCCACTTTTTTAAGTAGGTCATATCCTTTACCATACTTTTCTAGGGATATTTCTACATTTTTCACCTTAGCTTCCTTTGGTTCTCCCTTGTAAATCTGGGCCAAGACTGCCTATTCTTCTGTGTTATCTTCAAGAGAGGTAAATTCTTTGACTATGCCAATTGCTTTGTGAATTTCTAGCACTTGAGATGTAGCAGGTATGAATGATGAGGAAGGTTTTCCATAGGATCTTGGTGACACTAGAAGTTCTGTCAATGATGGGGTTATGTCTAGCTTGTATTCTCCCATGCTCGTTTCTTCAAGTTTTAAGGTCTTTCCAAAGCCTTTCATAACCATGTCATTGGTAGTCTTAGGAACAATCTCATTTGTAGCTTCCTTTTTATGCGGGACCATACTACTTGCATTAATATTGTTGTAATTATAATTGGCATCTTTAGGAATTGTGACTTCCACCCCATTATATGGAAATTTGATACACTGGTGGTAAGTAGACAACATAGATTGTATTTCATAGATCCAGGGTCTCCCTAGCAGTATGTTGTAATCCAAGGGTAGATCTAGAACTTGACATATGACATTTCTTTCAACTAGCCGGACTCTGATGGGTAGAACAATAAGACAATTAGAAGCTCTTTCTTCCTCATCATAAACTTTGATAGTGATTTTTCTTCTAGAATCAATGGTTTGTTCGGAGAGACACAATTTTTTTATTAGATTAAGGGTACAAATATTCAATCCTGTGCCTCCATCTATCAATACACATCTAACATTATCATTTTTAGAGTAGGCGTAGTTCACTTCATTTCCTTTTCCTTTAGATGCTTCCCCTTTCTCATAGTTAGGGAATGACTTTTTAAATGTCGTATGATCTTTGTTAGTGGTGTGCCCTTCCACTTTGATGTTGCCTCCTTCAATAAGGTCTTGGGTAGCATGTTTAAGTTTAAGAATTTTATTAGTCTTGTGACCTTTGTTCTTCTAAAAGACACAGTAAGAATTGTCATCTCACCACCTTGGTTTGAATTCCATCTCCCATGGTTTGGAATCTAGGATTGTGATAAATTTTGTCTAATAGTGTCTTCAAAATAGTCTCAAGAGGTTATCCCAAAGGAGTGAATGTTCTTTGAGGTTTGGAAGTCCATGGACGACCTTTGTTTTTCTGATTGTTCTCTTTAGGTATGGTGGTTGTTACTTTGGCATCTTTACTTGCTTGCATACTATTCATTAGATTGAACACCTCGGGTTTAGGATTAACATTAGAGGCATCTACTACTCCATCATTAACAACATTTTTTCTTTTTTTCCACCATTTAGGCTTGTTGTTGGAGTTGGTAGGTATTCTTTCACTTTGAAGAGTGATTTCCCCCTTTATAACCATGACTTCTTTGATATGGATGGAATTCTTGATCATCCTATCAAAGATAGGGGAATATTGTATTTACAATGCATAGTTCAACTTAGGTATCAAGTTATTAATAAATATTTTTGTTTTCTCAAATTCAAGAATAGTTCTTGGATATCTTGCAAATATTTTCCTCCACCTTTGTAGAAAGTGTGTAAAGGATTCGCTAGTTCTTTGTTTAGTGTTACATAGATCCATCATAGTTACATCATGTTGTATAAATCGTTGAATTAACTCCTCAAAATTTTTTACCTAAGGTGTAAGCTTTGAGAACCACTCATGGTGTTTCTTCCTAGGCTTCCTAGAAAGAGCCACATGAGGTATGTAGGTTCATGCATGTATTCTATGCTCAGAGCATAAAACTCTCTTACATGATCATGTGGACCCATCTCTCCCATGTATTTGTCATATTTTGGCCTTGCCATGTTGGGAGGAAATGGGACCATATTAATACTTTTTTCGAAAGGAAATGGACAAATGGAGTCCAAAGAGTATTTTGTCTTGGGTTTAGCCTTCTCCTATTTGAGATTTGCAAGCTCAGTTTGCATCAAGGTTAGTTGTTTGGCAAGAATAGATATAGGAGTTGACACCTCCTCTTTTAGTTGTTCAACGTCATAATCCTTAGGTCATTTTATGCCAATGGATGCTAGATGGAGAAAGCATTTCTCTTTATCGTTGCCAATTATATTTTCCAATGTCTTTTGGAATTTCTTACTCTGTTTGATTTTATTGTATTCTTTAGTGATGTCTTCCCCACTGTATGAACCAAACAAAGGATAGTCAAAGTTTTTTTCTTCTTCATCATCGTTATCTTCATGCTTTTGGTTTTTATCATTTTCGTATTCCTCAAAGGCCTTACTCCATTCATGAGTGGGTTTTTCCATTTCTGGAGAGTCTAAATTGAACAAGGAACCATGAGATGTTTCTCCTTACTGAAAGTGTAGTGATCATGGAGGTGCTTCCAATTTTTTAGAAGTGTACTTGTTGTGTCTTGTGTTAACCATGTATTTGTATCTCAACTTCATCCAAGTTTCCTTATAGTATCAAGTAGAATCTCAAATCATTCAAGTGAGTGTGTCTAAGTAGAGGTGTCATTTGTGTTTTAGTGGAAGTAAATGATTCCAGCGTCAAAGGGTTAGAATGCCCTGATAGTGAGCTGGGAATCAAGTTGTTTTGAAAAGTGAATAGACCACGTGTATTGAGACTGATTGCGATAAACCAATAGGACATGCAAGGTAGACGTTTAAAAAAGTGTTTTGAAATAGCAATAGTGAGACCAGAAAAGACTATAGGGATAGTATAAAGAGCCAAAAGGGTATCCAAATCCACTGAGGTGTTCTGAGAAACTAATCTGAAAGTGCCCACTACCCTAGATGTGAGCCTCTAGATGCGAGCCAGGAAATACAGGATACAAGCCTATGATGACCCAGATGTGAGATAAGAAATGTAGGATGCGATATTTCTCCCTAAATGTGACATAATGCTGACCACATGCGATTAAGGATACCATATACAAGCTAGAAAATACAAGATACAATTTTTTGATGTTTCTGTAAGAATTTGTTAGTTTTGTAAAATGTGTTTTGGAAGTTCATGAAGTTTGTTTGATTGTTTATTGTGTTACAAGGCGTTCCTGTGCATGTAAAACACATGTACTCCAAGGATTGAATTTTGTTTCTTGTTTTGAATGATTTATCTTGTTAGCGATATTTCAAACACATCAAGCAGATTTTCATTGTTAGGGGAACAAACACATCCTTATGCCCTATTTTTTAGGTAGAGGATGAAAATCCTTGCTTGTTGACTTAGGTACACACTTAAATGCTAATCAGGATATGGCCATCACCAAGCACGCAATGGCTCCAGTCATGATGCCATATTAGCTGACTCCAAATGCAAGTGAGGGCACGATATAATGAGTGTCTTGGGGCAATTACTTTTTTCCTTGCACAAGGATTATCACCCTTTCAGAGATGAATCGGGTAGTTTTGACTACAAAGTTCGTTGTTTATGATGGGGCAATCTGTTTGAAACCATCTCTCATAGAATTGCACAAGGAAAATTTGAGGCATATAGCCCTATGAGTACTCAAGTATGTGTAGTCTTGCAAGCAAGATTCAAGTGGCTCCACTCTATACATACCAAGCATGTTCAAGGAATGATGTCAAAATTCTAGGAACAAAACCAATTCCATCTTTCGAGGCTTTGGCCTACAAAGAAGAAATTATTTATAGTGAGTTGGAAGGGTTGGCGTGAAACCTGTCCTCACTTGGGTCATTCCTGGGAGATTTTTTCCTCAACCGACAGGCCCTCTACTATTTAATAAGCACACAAAGGATTGGCGAGCATAGGATTTCTATATTTCTGATTCTTCAAGAGAAGAAGAGCATACTTTCCTAGTCCATGTCATTTTCTCCCAAAATACTTCAAGGAATGTTCATTCCCTCAAGCTATTTGAGCTTGATTTAAATATTCATAGATTATGAAAGCATTGCATGTGAAAGAAAATTTTGTTTTGTTCATTTGACCACAGTTCTTAGTGCCTTGCTTTGTTTAATTACTATCCCAAAATGAATTAAGTGATGTTTTTATTCATTAAGCCAAAAAATTTAGTGATTTGAGTTTGTTCATTTACTATCCAAAATTGAAATTTAAACATTGTGTTTGTTTTTATTTATGCAGTTACTTTATTTTCCTTTCAAGTTTTAAACCAACTTTTGATGTTCTGATTTTCCTTGAAGGAAAAGAGCATAATAATCTAGTTGGTTTAACAAGTGATTGAAAAATTTCTTAAATTTGGAAAGCTTGCAACAAGGTTAGTAGTAAATCAACTTTTAAAAACCTACAAACCCATATGTTAGAAAAGTCTTCCACCTTTTCAACAGCAACCTCTAAGCACTAGTTAGGTTGTTCAAAAGATCAAAACCACAACTGACCAAAATGTTAGAGGTTAGGCAATGAAGCATGAAAAATTCTTAACTAGATATGATCCTAGAAATCCAAACTACGATGAAATATACTAGATGTGAGCCTCTATTACTAGATATGATAGAATGACGACCAGATGCAAGCCTATACCAAAAATGATCAAGGAATTCTAGGAGGCGATTTATGAAAGATAGGATGCGAGCCTAGATTTTGTGATGCGATTATTTATCGCAGATGAGAGATTTGATGACCAAAAATGACCCTATTCCAGAAACCTAGGAAGATAAATTAGTAAAAAAAAACTTGAAATGAGGCAAAATCTGAAATCGGGCCCCATGATGGGGGCCAAAAATGTGTGTGTTAATTAGTGCGCCTATTATTTGCAACATGACACTTCAATAGATTATTATATTAGTGAGAACTTATAAAAAGCAAGGGTTTCAAATTAAACACTAAAACCAATCTATTGCTCCCTATCTAGGAGGAGTCTGAAGAATGCAATAATCATGCCCTCAGATTATGCACAAATAAGTGACATATACAACCTAAGAATGGAATATTTGAATGAAAATTAATCTAAATGATTAAGAAACATGCATATTATCTCTAAAAATGAAGATAATAACAATGCATAATATTAAGTCTAAGATGCAATATGGATTCACAAGTAATCTAAACAACATAAAAATGTTTTTAACTCTGAAAATTAAGGCCATTTGAGCTCAAAAACTCATTTTATTTATAAAAGAAATGTGGAGAGAGAGAGAGGGGACAAGTCCATTAATGGAGGTGTAATAGCCATTAATAAGGTGTAAGAGGCATTAATGCCAAAGGCATCAATGAGGTACGGGCTTGAGCAATCTCCATTAATGATGTATTAATGAGAGCAATTGAGAGGCATGGTGAGGGTGTAAGTCCAAGTTTGAGAAGGTGGACTTAGAGGGAGTCAAGCTTGAGAAAGTTGACTTTCTCAAGTGGGTTGAATTCCTAATCATAAAATTAGGAATGTGACATCATTAGGAAGTGGATTAGGATAGGATTAAGATTAGGATTAGGCTTAGCATGGGGAGAATAGGTTGGGATGAGTTTGAACCCAGGGTTAAGGTAGTTGAGATAGGTTAAGGTTAAGGGGAATATTAATGAAATGAATTATATTTAATATATTCATTCAAAAATAGGGAAATTAATTATTTAAGCTTTTGATTGCTTTGGGTAATTAATTAGGACTATAGCAAATTAATTGGATTAATTTAGGCTAGAAGATAGCCTTTTGCAAGTGATTAGATATAATTAGGATTTATTTAATTCCTTTTAAATTAATTACCTTAGCCATGTTTTGATTTGAATTGATTTGAATTGAATTGATTTGATTGGCTTAGGTGATTAATAAAATTAAGTGATTAGATCACTTAGGAGATTAAATTTGATTTGAATGAATTATGCTAGCTGATTGAAGAGTTGTCTTGACATAATTAGGGGTATGATCACACTTAGGGAAAATAGGGCCCATGGTTAGAGCAGACCAAATTAGGGTGGTTACAATTTGGACCTAAAATGAGCAAGATATGATCATTTAAAGTTAGACTACAATTTCAAAAACTCCAATGCTGAAGGAAACAAATTTTCAAACCTTGGTGACGTCAGTAGAAAGGGGAAATCAAAATTGACGACCATCACAGAAAGTGAGTAACAATGTAGAATGAAGGTTTGACGACTGTCAAATTTAACACATTAAAAAAAAAATTAATATTTTTTTAGATTTTTTTTTAAAATCTACCTTGGGCTACGTGTAGAGATGATCTAAAATCTACCTTGATATTCATGCAAATGGTTGTACAACTTTCTTGGGCAGTTAAATTGCCACAGATTTGACTTTTGTCAAATATGGGCCAGTTTACAGTAGTTTTCAACTGAAATGATGATCCCGACGTGATGGTGCAATCAAATTTTTCTCAAAAAGAGATGTGTGTAATATTTGTCTCAAAAGGAGGTTCAATCCCCATGGTGGGTGCCAAAAATGTGTGTGTAAAATTTTGTCAGATACCTGCAGCTGCAAACACACACTTCAATGTACCATTATGAGGTTAGCATATTAGAAAATGACAAAATCATAAAGACTGAAATGCCCAACGCTAACCAACATCAACTCATTTCCTTCTAGTAGTTAGGAGTTTGAATCTTTCTCTTAGGTCATTGCAAAAAATAGTGACTACTATCAAGCCCATAATTCTCGTGTCCAAAAAACAATAACTTTTTTTTAAAAAACCATTAAATGCAGTGTAGTTTACAGTCATGAGGTTTTTGAATTTTCCAAGCTGTTACAAGGTTAGTTAGATAGGTAACACTAGTGGCAAGAGTCATCATTAGGGTTAAGGGGGATCATGACTACATGTCAACATCCCTCGACCCATTTGTTAGTTACCTAGATTTTAATTAGCTAAACCACCCACTAGGTCTTTAGCCTTAATCATATCATGAGAAAAAGATCAAACTAAGAAATGGATCACCTACTTGTTATACTAAGTTCCCTAGAAGTAGGTGTCTTTAACGTACTTGATGATAGCTTTGGTAAGGTCGGTTTAAATTAATTACTCATTAATCTTGAATAATCTCCTACTACAATGTTCTCAATAGTATGATCAAATTCTAGAATACATAGTTTAGTTTGGACAACACTGAGCCATTTTTCGTCTTGATTATTAGTAACTATGCTATTATAATAGATTAACTTATAATTCCCTTGTTTATTATTCCTTGATTAAAACTCTATACAAAATGTCACTCAATGACTCCTATCAATAGTTTCTTAGGTATGAAACAACACCTATATGGGAGGTAGTAATTTAATTGCAGTTCGAATGTCTTATAAATTACTTATTTTAAGTTTATCCCTCATGATCCTAAACATATTCTCTTAGATATCTACTAAATTAATCGTTTATTTACTTGAATTCTGTTAATTAAATTTGAGCTTAATACTTATTGAATTGGGACAACAATATTATTTTTATAGTGGGCATTATACTAGCCACATAAAAATTAACATTATAAATCCCTTATATTACTAATGTTTAATTAAAACTATAATTAGACTCCCTCTAATATTAATAACTTTTTATTAATGGATTGCATTAAGCTTAAAAATTTTAAATCATCAAATTGCTAGATTATCAAAATGATATTTGATGAGGACCTTTATTAAACTTTTTTTCGTGATAATAGCTAATTTAACATATTTAAATTCCCATACTTACTAAGAGAATTTATCTCAAATATTATTAATGTAAAGTATTTTAAGTAATAATGAATTAATAAATTACGTTATTACATGCTCCCAGGTATTATCCTAAAATATAAAATTATTTTTTAAAGTATTACTCCTTTAATTAATTAAATCAACGAAATCACTATAACCCACCTCCAAAATTTACATCTAAAATACATTAGGTCATATAGATTTATTAGAATAATAATGTCTTTAAAATTCATAACTTAAATATATCCAAGATAATCTCCCAATATTAAAAAAAATCCTCTATTAATAACTTCCCCAAATTAATCTATAAGAAAAGAAATTTGGAATAGTCTAATACATGGACTTTGAAATTATTTTCCCTCCAAGGCATGTATAGGATAGTCTCTCGCACAAAAAGCATAAATAATCTTTTATCTAAATGAGAACTCACCTCTCTTATATGGGCAACCCTAACCCTAATTCTAACTTAGGGTTAGGGCCCAAATATAGAAGATGAAGATGAGGAAACTTCTATCTTTCTTCTTTTCTTCCTTCCTTTCCCAAACCCTAAGCTTAAACTCTTTTTATTATTCTTTTTTATTGCAGTTCTGTGGCTAAAGTATTCATGGGAGGATGATGACCGGACAAGCATACATAATCCAATGTACATAGATATGAAATTGCATTTTTCTTTTATTTCCCCTACTATTAAAAATGTTGTGTTATTTTTTTTTGTTTAAATAAAAATTAGGGGGGGTTCTGGCATCGTGTTGCTATGTTGCAGAGGGGATGCATGGGGTTAGGGTTTGGGTGAGGGAGCACGAGCCTCCCCCCGCCCCCATGGCCCCACCACAGTCGGTGACACAACCTCTTA
This sequence comes from Thuja plicata, assembly GCA_018584345.1. Classification (NCBI taxonomy): domain Eukaryota; kingdom Viridiplantae; phylum Streptophyta; class Pinopsida; order Cupressales; family Cupressaceae; genus Thuja; species Thuja plicata. Next base: position 606,430 of record MU228046.1, on the reverse strand, counting down.
CAATGGTGGCGGCCATGGTGGGCTGCGCTCACCATGGCGGGGGAGAGCCATGGCCTCCCTCCCTT
>MU228046.1:596101-606247 GCA_018584345.1 Thuja plicata | reverse complement strand
TTCTTATATATATATATATATATATATATTTATCTGTGTGTGTGTGTGTGTGTGTGTGTGTGTGTGCGCGCGCGCGCGTGTGCATAAGTATGCATATATTCAACAGTATCTTTTTATTAATTTAAAAAAGAGTACAAATATATATATATATATATATATATAAGATTCCTATGTATATTCAGATATTATAACAACTTGAAATTTATCACAAAAAGAAGTATAAATCTAAAAACTATTGAGTATAGACAAATGGAAAAATATCTATATATAATTTTCTTTTAAAATCACAAGTTTGCATAGATGAATAAATGTAAGAGGTTATATTTTACACTAAACAACATCAACTTAGGAATACTATATTAACCCCAAAGAACATTACTTTTTTTTTAAATTCTCAGCCATGCATCAAGTTATATAGTTTAGTATTCATAATTTAAAATAGCATGTGTATCTATCTAAATGTATTTCTTTCTTTTTGTTTGCAAAATGGAATCTTTTCAACAAGGTAAAGAAAACGTAACCAGCTCTTTATTTAAACATTCATAGAAACAATACATCTTTTTTTTTCTCATTTGACTTATAAATACAAATACTAGAATCCACTTAAATACACCAACTCTAAATCTGTAATATAAAGGAATAACCAACTTCCATAAAAGAAGAGGAACATTTACAGATAGGTTACAAGATTTCAAATACAATGCCCCAAAGTTTTTTATAATAGCATCTAATTGTGTATTTTCTCTCATCTTCCATTCCCACTTTAGGACTTCTTAAGAGCTCCAACCATTGAGAAAAATTTGCAATAAAAAGAAACAAAAAAAGACCATGGGGTGCTCACCTCCCAACCTAGGCCTCTAAGAGGCCACCCCCAAGCTTGGGGAACCAAACAAAGGAGGGATACAAACATAAAAAAACAAAAACAAATGCAAAACAAGTAACACTCACAAATACTCCCAACCAAGGCTTTCACAATGAGGTCTCTCAATGACCCTAAAATGGGGTGAAGTGGACCAAGTACCTAAAGGGAGAAGGCCAAACCCAAAAGGAATAACAAAGCCCTCATAAGGCTTACAAAAACACCATCTTAAATTATTCCCATATTCATCAAAATACCCTTATGAACCCCGTGGATACAAGCCAAAACAACACCCTTATGACCCCAAGAAAAGAAACAACAAAGGATGGCTTAATGGAGCCCATAATCCATGATTTCTCCCTCTCCTCCTTGAGGAGAGACTCTACACCCAAGGGCTGTCAAACTCCTTCACCCCCGAGGCTATTCTTCCCTCCCTAGGGTGAGTGGGCCTTGAGATTCCCATTAAAAAACAAAAACAATAAAAGAAAAACATCACCAATAACATTTTTCACACAACAACATTAAAACACAAAGGCATCTCTACATTCCTCAAGCACACTAACATGCTACATTCATTTTCATTTCAATATAAAAGACAAAAAGAAGTAAAATTCAAGAGTCCACCAACCTAAGTCTAGGCTTATGGAAAGAAATTGTTGAAGATCTCTCTTAAATCCTAAGTCCTCTTCTCCAAGCTTCACCAATTCTAGCCAAGTCTCTCAGTTAGAGAGTGGGTATTCAAACTCTACAATATGGAGAGTCACCACTAAAAAGGCCACTAAAAATTCTTTGGGAAAAGGGAAGCCTCTAATTGGTTTCTCTTCCCTAAGAATCTTACAACTTTCTAAAAATGGACCCAAAAAGGAAAACTCAAAGAGGGAAGTAAGGTCTTCACATCAAAATGGAAGGATGGTCTATCCAAGATCATGCTTCCAAAAGTTGATTTTCGTCCAACTTGAAAATCTAATTTTTGGAAGGGTTTCTTGGTCAACCAAAGGTTATCCTAGGGATAAAATTGAACCTTACCCATAGCTATAAAAAGTGGGATACCTAAAAATGACCCTAACACACCCCTAGGCACTATTTTAACCCCCTAAAAGTCCACTAAAAGCATACTCATGAAATTCAATTGAAGTGACCACACCTCTAGCTCTCTAATCAAGGAAAACACATGGGATCTACTTTAGTACTAACCTAGATAGGTGGGTACCCAATCCCAAAGTGGACATGTCATGGTCTTAAGTATATACACAAGTGTCAAGTGACACATACAAACACCTTTACATCACTAGATACATGGCATATCTACTTGAGAAAAAAGAAAAAAGAATTTAAATATGAAAATAACATTTATGAACTAAATTCAAACAATCAAACATTTACATTTACAAATTAAATAATGATACAATGAGGTCTTGTCTCTCATTAGATGCAACCTTGGCTTAAATTGAGTTCATATATACCTATGTTTGGTTCCCCAGATTTAATACCATGGTCTCATACCTGCACACTAAATCCAAATATCAGTAGTCCAAGGAGATAAAATATACTTCATTAGGAAATAAACAATATTCAAAATCTTAAGGAAACATCTACATACTAAATTTTATCACCTAAGGTCATAAGTAATAATAATTTCATTTAATAATATAATCATAAAGTAAGATTCATGTTGCATGATAACTCAATTAAATGTCAATTTCTAGTCATACTCATATCATCATTAATCCATCACATAATCATAATGTTTTTCTAAATCAAATGTCTCAAAATGAAAGGTCCATAATAGAAACACAATATAGTCCATCATGTGCATCATAAAGTATCATGTATCCAACATCTAAAATGATCAATTAACGACATAAAGCATAAAATCCATAGTGCATCAAAATATAATGTATCATGTGCTAAGTCAATCATAAGCATAAATATGGAAAGCTATGATGGGCCTCTGGGTGAGGCCTAACATCCTCCCTCCCTAGGCATGAAATTCCTCCTAGAGTTCATAAAAAATATGGGGATACTGTCCTCTCATATATTTTGCATCCTCCCATGAAGTTGTAACCTCATCATAGCAATCCCACTAAACTCTAGCCTAGTTGAGCTCTCGGCCTCGAAGCCCCAGGGTCTGATGTGCCTATATGCGGATATGCTCCAAGGCTAGATTCTCGTCTAACTCCACCTATAAGGAATCTCAATCTATCATGTGAGACTCATCATAAATATATTTTCTCAAAACACAAATATGAAACACATCATGGATGCATGACATGATAGGTGGCAAAGCTAGATGGTAGGCAATCGGTCCTATCTTCTAAAAAATTTCAAATGGTCCCATAAGTCAAGGTGCAAGATTAGAGCCCTTTCCAAAATGGATTGGAATCTTATGTGGCCGCACTCTCAAGAAAACTTTGTCTTCGACCATGTAGACTCGATCTTCCCTCTTTGCATCGACATACTTCTTTTGTTGATCTTGCGCCTCACTAAGACACTGTCTAATCAAGGCTACCTGATGCTCCATCTCAAAGACTAACTATAGTCTAATGGTTACCCTATCCTTAATACTATCCCAACTCAAAGGTGTCCTCCAAGATCTACCGTATAAGGCCTGATAGAGTGGCATACCCAAGGATGAATGATGCCCATTATTATAGGCAAACTCTACTAAATGTAAGTACTCCTCCCACTTAACCTCATTATCCATAACATACATACGAAGCATATCCTTGAGCACTTGATTAACTCTCTCTATCTGACCATCTGTCTCTGGGTGATAAGTTGTGCTAAAATTGAGCCTTGTGACCAAAGATGTCTATAATTCTCTCCAAAAAGATGATGTGAAAAGAGAATCCCTATGAAATGATCTTATGAGGAATGCCATGCAATCTGACAATGTCCCACAAGAAAACATATGCCACTATTGGTTCTGTAAAAGTGGTATGGATGGGTGAGAAGTGGGAAACCTTGGTTAACTTGTCAACTATCACCATGATGGCATCATGGTGATGAGATGACATAGGGAGACCAATAATGAAGTCCATAGATATAATGTCCCACTTCGACTCGGGTACCTCATGAGGCTGAAGGAGCCCTCTAGGATGACCATTCTCTACCTTAACCCTTTGGCACTCAACGCATCTGGATACTAACTCTACAATGTGTTGCCTCATGCTTGGCCAATGATAGAGTTGTCTGAAATTAGCATGCATCTTCTTGACTCTAGGTTGCACTACACAAGGGGCTCTATGAGCCTCTAGCATAATAGTATTACACAAATCCAAAGAATAAGGTACATAGATGCATCCTCTATGACGTAAAAGTCCATCAGAATCCAAGGAATACTTAGAGAACTTTCCCTCAAGGGGTCTCTAAGATTGGACCAATTGACCAACCTCCACATACAATTCATCTTCCTGTAAATGATGTAGTATACGATCTCTCAAATCTATGTCCATGATCATGGATGATAACTTGTGTCACCTCCTACTCAAAGCATCCATGACTACATTCTCCTTCACCTTGATATAATGGTCATCAAAGTTATACTTTCATAAGAACTCCATCCACCTCTGTTGCCTAGCATTAAGGTTTGGTTGAGTGAATATATATTGCAAACTCTGATGGTCTGAATGAAGCTCAAATCGATGTCCTAAGAGGAAGTTGTTGCTACCTCACTAATTCATGCACCACTACTGCAAGATCAAGGTCATGGGTAGGTTAATTGAGCTTGTGAGTCTTAAGTTTCCTAGACTCATATGCTATAGCTCACCCACCCTTCATAAGTACTACCCCCAAACCATCTTAGGAGGCATTCGTGAAAACCACAAAATATGATGATGGCTCTGGAACTACTAAAATAGGTGCACTAGTAACTGCTTTCTTGAATTCCTGAAAGGCCCTCTCGCACTTCTCTATCCACTCAAATTTCTTTCCCTTTCACTGAAGGGATGTAATAGGATGAGACACTATAGAGAAACCCTCAACAAAATGTTTGTAATAACCTGCGAGACTCATGACACTCCTAACCTCGGTCATAGTAGTAGGTGCTGACCAATTCATAATGGCATCAATGTTTGATGGGTCCATTAAGATCCCATCACCCAATATAACATGACCTAAATATCTGACCTTTGATATGAAGAAGGTACATTTTGACAAGCTACCATACAACTATTATCCCTCAAACACTATAATACCTACCTCAAGTGCTCCTCATGTTCCTTCTCATTATGAGAATATATCAAAATTTCATCAAGGAAAACTACCACAAATATGTCAAGGAAATTGCATAATACCCCATTCATGAGGCTCATGAATACAACTGGGGTATTTGTAAGACCAAATGGTACAACTATGAACTCATAATGTCAATATCTTGTCTGGAAAGTTGTCTTATGGATATCACTCTCCACGATTCTCAACTGATGGTACCCTGATTTAAGATCTATCTTGGAGAACACATGGGCACCCTGTAACTAATCAATCAAGTCATCAATCCTAGGCAGTGGATACCGGTTCTTAATTTTCAATTTTTTCAACTGTCTATAGTCCATACACAACCTAAGTGATCCATCCTTCTTTTGACAAAGATAACTGGTGCACCCCAAGGAGAGACACTAGATCATATGTGCCCCTTCTCAAGGAGCTCCTCTAAATGAATCTTAAGCTCATTAAGCTTATTAGGAGACATCTTGTATGGCTCTCTAGATACTTGTGTGGCTCCTGGAACAAGGTCTATATGGAAATCAATTTCTCTATGGGGAGGAATACCAGGTAGTTCCAATGGAAACACATCTGCAAACTCCTGTAACATAGGATGATCATCTAGGGAGGTTTCCTTATCCTCTTCCTTCTCCCTATCACTGACAGTGATGGAAAATAACTGGCACCCCTTTTGCATGCTCCACTTAAGATGCATAGCAGAGATCATACAGATGGATACCGACCTCTGAACCCTTGAAATAACTGTACCAATGTCATCATCATCCAAGTACTCTACCCTCTTCTGTCAATAGTCTAGCTTGGATTTGTGTGCAAAAATCCAATCCATTCCAAGCACTACTCCATAGGAACCAAGGGGTGTGATATGTAGATCTTCTATAGTAGTCATGATACCCATCTAAATCTCACCGTCCTTAACTAAGTAGGTGACAGGTACTCTAGAACCTGAGGCTAACTCTACCTCTCAACTAACTTCTTTTATAGCTACCACTAGCCCAAAATGCTCCATGACCAATGGATAAATAGAAGAATTAGTATCACCTAAGTCAAATAAAATAGTAACTCTATTACCTCTGATCATACCTGAAGCCTCAATCAGAGTAGCCCAAAGTTCTGCCTAGCGGTTGTCAACCACTACAAAAAATCTATGGGATCTTCCCATATATCCAACAGTGGGCTCTGATGCTATAGTGTACTAACCACCTCCCTAAGGGCAGTCCCTAGCTAAGTTCCCCATGGCACCATAAGAGTAAGATGGTCCTTGAGTCTGAAACTAGGTACCTTGGGGTCTAGAGAACTATGATCCCCTTGTCCTTATAGAACCACTAAAACCACCCTTGGAGGCTTGCTAAGTCCTAGCTAGGGGTGTAGATGATGCCTGGGACCTCTGGTCCCTCATGGGACACTATGTATGCCACTATTTGGGCTTGGAGCCCTATTTTCCCTTAGGAGCCATTTTTTTCTATCCCTTATGAGACTGTTGCTGAGGTGGAGGGGGTTTGTAAGACCCTGATGAATTCTTGTTATTGTTATTACCCTTCCAATGTGATTTATGATACCCTGAACTCTGTGGTATGGAATTTTGGTTCTGAGACCGATCTCATGCATCATGTTTTCTACCCTAAACCTCTTTAGAAACCAAGGCCTTTTCTAAGGCCTCTAGAAGGTTCCTTGGTGCTTCCATACACACTGAACTTGATATAGATGCATTCATCCCCTTAACAAAGTGGTTGACCTTTATCTTCCCATCTCTCATGTACTCTACATAGGGTAGAAGCTCAAGGAACTTACTCTCATATTGTGTGATGGTGAGTCCCCTCTGCTAAAGATCATGGAACTCATCTATCTGTCACTGTCTAAAGTGCTCAGATAGGTAACAGTTTCTGAATCTCTCTAAGAAAGTGCTCCAAGTGAGGGTTTCGATAGCCAAATTAGTCTTTAACTCCTTTATCCTCCATAGAATAGTAGTTGAACCTCTCAGCAAGTGGATAGAAAAGTGTGCCCTCATATTTATCCCATAAGGGCACAATCCAAAGCATCTCTTGAGACTCAAAATAAATGCCTTGGCATCCCTCCCACCTATGGCTCCTAAAAAAGGTGGTAGATTAAGGCGTATTAGTTCCCTGATGTGGTCCCTTGTGTCATGAGGTGCCCTCTCATAAGCTAGAACCACTTCCTCTGGAGGTGGCATGTGTACTCAAACACCCTCATGGTCACCCTTCTCTTCCACAATCCTAGGTGGGGGACTCTTACTGCACTCATGCACAACACCCCTGGGTCCTGCGTTCAGATTACCCTACGATTTTTAGTAATAACTGAGAGGGGGGTGAATTAGTGGCCTCTAATATTTATCCCTTTTAACTTCAATCCACCAATTAATACACCTCAGATTATTAAGTCCCTATAAGATGTATGACTTTGAAATACTTGAAATAAATAATTGTCTATCAGTTTACCTTGTCTATCCTTCTTCTCTTTGATAACCGATAAGCAGTAAAACTTATTTACCGGTACTCAGTAAATATGTAGAGTATACCAGTCAATTCATAGATGCATATGTTAAATATAAAACAATAAAGTAATAAGCCATATACACATAACACAAGGATTTTAATATGGAAACCCTATTAAGGGAAAAACCACTGGGACCGGTACCCCAAATTTTCACTCTTCTGAAGTGAGCTCTGTTAGGAGCCAACCCTATTAAAGGTTACAAACACACTGTTAAGTGCAACCTTGTTAGAGGATTTTTATACATAGGTTCTCACTTAGTATCTGGCATCTATGCTACCATCCTTGAATCAGCCTCTAGACTGTCAATAGGCTTTATGCTAATCTTACTACCATCCTTGAATCATCCTCCTTCTTAGACTATCAATAGGCTTTAGGTAAGACCAATGCTACTATCATGAGTCAACCTTCAGGTAATCTGTTAGGATATACCTCAATTACAAAAGACTATTAAGTCCTGCTTTGTTAAGAGACTTAATGCTTCAATGGTTAAACTAAAACACAATGACCTATTTCTAATGCAACTTTGAATTGCAGATATTCAGATCTATTTACATACAATACCTTTCTGATCAATGTATAAATTCAATTCCTTTGTACTTATCTCTTTCTTCTCTATTATGTTGTGCTTCACTGTGTGTCAGTGTCTACAGAATTCTTTAGCTCTCCCTTAGCTTGATTGATCAGGACTATATGAAGTTTAACCTTCATCTGTTTCTCTTCAACATCTTCTATCAAATCACTCCCTCATGTATCTGAGTGTTTTTTTAAATTAATAATACTTTTCCCTTATATAGACATGATATTCCTTAATTCTTGGTTCTTGATTCTTGATTCTTGGCATGAAAAACAATCCAGCCAAATTGATTTATTTCTTTAACTTCTAATTTATCTCATAGTTACCTTCTTGCTAGTTGTGTAAATCATCTTTAAATCACTTACTTAACTATGGTCAAATAAAACAAATAAAATAACCAGTTAAGTTTATCCTTTAGCTCTGCTAGCTAGATATTTTGTCATTTTCTAATCTCTCTATTCTGTCGGTCAATTTTGTAGTTTGTCGCCAGTGACAAATGCCACTTCCATTGGTGCAACTTCAATAAGCTTCGGGATCTCCGTCCATTGGACATCATTGGATCTTGCTCATCGGGCAACACTATTTTCACCTTGTCAGGCATCCTGTGATTTTATGTCATTGGGAAACACTGTCTTCTACTCATCAGGCATCACTCTGACTTTATCTCTATATTTACCGATGGTGTGCACTCCGCCGGTGTAGTCTGTCACTTGGTGAATGCTTGACTTTTATGCATTCCGGAAAGAATAACCTCCATTCTATTGATTCTCTAAATTCTTTGGCATTATGTATATGACTATACAGAAGATATCAAGTTGACATCAATGACAATACAAACCATTAATTGATTTAATGTCTTGCATCATGTTCAACTTAATATTGTCAAACATTCAATCAGTTACATGTCATCAATCTCTCCTATTTGGCATTGATGGAAACATACTATATTATCACACTATACTATTTCTAATACAACATGAAATACAATTTTTTGAGATTCATCAAATTACCAAACAGTTTGTTTTGATAACTGATAAAAAAATTTGACCGCTGGTAAGCTCTGTGTTAGCTTGGATTTGATTCTTGCAGCTTTCCTATTTATTCTTTTGATGTGTTGTGTCTTCTTTTTGTGTCAACTTCTCTCTCTTTTTCTTTGATGTCTCTGTCTTGTATTTGCAACTTTTATAAAAATACTCTCCCTATAGATATGATTTCTCCCTGTTTGGAGTAATCTGGTAATGAATAGTTTTTTATGATGGTGATAATATGAATACATTCTCTCCCTTTGACATTAATTCCAAACAAACATTTTCACAAATATCTGACATTCTGTCAAACAATTTCTTCTTTGCATAATATATTCCTTGAATTTCCCTTATCCATTATCAATATAACAGTTTGCTCTGGTGCTTGGTTCTGATATATACCTTTCTGTATATAGATGTAGCTTTGAAGTTCAGCTTCTACTTGCATCAATCATGAATGATATTCTGATAATAGATGGCTAATGCAGCTTTCAGTCATTTTACTGACTGATAGACATGGGTTTGACCCCTAGTCTTTTTCTCAGGTACTCAAATGTATCCTTGGGTAGTGGCTTGGTGAAGATATCAGCCAATTGTTCTTTTGATTGCACATATTCAAGTATCACCTCTTTTTCTTGAACTTGTTCTCTTAAATAATGATACTTGATGGCAATGTGTTTAGTCTTTGCATGCATGACTAGATTCTTGGAAATATTTATTGCACTGGTGTTATCACAATAGATAACTACTGGTTCTCTGATTTTCATATGCATACCTTCCAACAATTGTTTGATCCATGCAATATTTGAGTAGTTTGCAGAAGCAGCAACATATTCTGCTTCTGTAGTAGACTGAGAGATGCATCCTTGCTTCTTGCTAATCCATGTGACAAGTCTATCACCCATAAAGAATGCTCCTCCAGTTGTGCTCTTTCGGTCATCAAGATTTCCAGC
>MU228046.1:574456-588110 GCA_018584345.1 Thuja plicata | reverse complement strand
GAGGGGGCATGGGCCTCCACCCACCCCATGGTGGTGGCGCCCCAATGGCCCCACCACAATCAGCAACACTACCGCTTAGTGTGGTAGCGGCCATGGTGGGTTGCGCTCAGCATGGGGGGAGAGTCGTGGCCTCCCTCCCTTACATCTATGAGCCGCAGGGGGGCTTGGGCTACGCCCAACCTCCCAAAAGTTTTTTTATTAATTTTTTTTTGTTTATTATTTAAAAGGTAAATTTAATATTAGTTATACATTATATTTTTCTTATATATATATATGCATAAGTATGCATATATTCAACAATATCTTTTAATAAAAAGACTACAGGTTCATATATATATATATATATATAATAGATTCCTAAGTATATTCAGATATTAAAACAATAGCTTGAAGTTTATCACAAAAAGAAGTGTAAATCTAAAATCTATTATGAGTATAGACCGATGGAAAAATATCTATATATAATTTTCTTTTTAAATCACAAGTTTGCATAGATGACTAAATGTAAGAGGTTATATTTTACACTAAACAACATCAACTTAGGAATACTATATTAACCCCAAAGAACATTACTTTTTTTTAAATTTTTACCCATGCATCAAGTTATATAGTTTACTAGTCAGAATTTAAAACAACATGTGTATCTATCTAAATGTATTTCTTTCTTTTTTTTTGAAAAAATGATTCTTTTAAACAAGGTAAAGAAAAAGTAATCATCTCTTTATTTAAACATTCATAGCAACAATACATCTTTTTTTTTCTCATTTGACTTACAAATACAAATACTAGAATCTGCTCAAATACACCAACTCTAAATCTGTAATATAAAGGAATAACCAACTTCCATAAAAGAAGAGGAACAATACACATAGGTTACAAGATTTATAATAAAATTCCCCAAAGGCTTTTACAATAGAATCTATAGATGTGGATTTTCTCTCATCTTCCATGCCAACTTTAGGACTTCTTAAGAGCTCCAACCATTGAGAAAAATCTGCAATAAGAAGAAACACAAAAAGACCATGGGGTGATCACCTCCCTGATGAAATGTAACTGATTGAATTTTTGAAGATGTTAATTTGATGATCAAGCAAGGCATTAGATCAATTATTGTATTGTATTGTCATTGATGTCAACTTGATATAACCTGTATGGTCATGGAAATACTGCCAAAGACTTCAAAGAACCGATGAATCAAGGCTATGCTGTCAATAATGCATACAAGTAAAGTATTCACTAAGTGACTACATACACCAATAGAGTGCACACCGATGGTCAGAGTAAAAGAGAACAGTCACAGTTTTACCTCATGAGCTAATGCACAACATTACTGACGAGTAGAGTTATAGTTTTGACCAACAAGCAAAGCACAAAGTAACCTGACAAAAATAAATTTAGTGTTTCCTGATGGAGAAGACAAGGATGGAGATCTCAATTACAACTGAAGTCACACTGATAGAATAGTCAGTTATCACCGATGACTAACTAAAGGGTTGATCGACAGAATAGAGAGTTTAGAAAATGAAAAAATGCTTAGCTATCAAGAAGCTAAAGATAGAATTAATGGATACTTATTATTGTTTTAATCATCCAGATAAAGCTAGAGATAATTAATTGATTTAAAGTTGATTTTTCTAGTTGGCAAGAAGATCTCTTTGAGATAATGCTATAGTTTACCTTAAATCTATTAGCAGGAATTGTGGAACATGCCAAGAATCAAGAAAGCCAAGAAAAGGGGAAATCATTTATATATAGAGACAAACCCAATTCATTACTAATGGGGGATTAGGTGAGGAGAAAAAGAGAAGAGGAAAGATGCTAAAGAAAATATGAAGGAGAAGAAAGTCTTCATTTAGTCCTAATCAACAAGCTGAGGAAAGAGCTAGATTCTGCAGACACCGACGAATAGTGAGACAAGAATCATAGAGAAGAATAGTGTGGAGCAAAGGTATAAGTGATTATATTGATCAGAGAGGTAATGGACTTACAATAGATCTACAAATCTACAATTGAGTTGTATGTATGAACAGATCATTAGTATTTTAGTTTAACCATTGAAGCATAAAGCCTCTTAACCAAGCAGGACTTAAAAGTCTTTTACCATTGAGATACATTCCAAGGAGTATCAAAAAGTTTGATCACAAAAGTAGCATTAGATATGCCTGATACCTATTGATAGGCCAAGAGAGTTTGATCAAGGATGGTAGCATTAGATGCCAGGTACTAGTTGAAAAACTATTTCTAAATCCTCTAACAAGGTCACACCTAACAGTGTGTTTGTAACCTATAACAGGGTTGGCTCTGAATAGAGCTCACTTCAGAAGAGTGAAAATTTAGGGTACCGGTCCCAATGGTTTTTCCCTTAACATGGTTTTCACGTTAAAATCTATGTGTTATGTGTTTATCATTTATTACTTTACTATTTTACATTTCACATATGCATTTTTGGATTGATCAGGATACTCTGCATATTTACTGTGTTTCATTAAATAGTTAACTCCTTATCAGTAATCATATAGAAGAAAGATTTACAAAGCATTCCGACAAGTAGAAAATTGATAAAATTATTTCAAGGCATTCATCTTGTATGACAGAAGATAACTTGAGACATAATTACTGGTTATAATTTTTAAAGGTTGATTGAAGGATTAATTTTAGAGGCCACTGATTCACCCCTCCCTCTCAGTTATTACTAACAATTGGTATCAGAGCTTGTGTTCTTAGAAGGAAGGTTTCAAGACCTAAGCTAAAGATCACAAGATGAATAGATGAGATGTGCCCAAGTTTAAAAAAGATAATTTTGCTTCATGGCAGAGAAGAATGTGATTCCACTTATCAGGTATTGGTAATGATGTTACTCAATACTTAGATGTTGAATATGTGTTTCCCACATGAGCACCAACAGTTGAACAATTGAGAGAGAAGCATGAGCACAACTGCATGATGATAGAGCTTGCTTCCTCACTCTCTGATGCTAAATTTGAATATGTCAAAACCTACAAGACTACAAAGAAGATGTGGGAAAAATTGATGCTTGTACATGGTGGTGACAAAAAAATTTTGAGATCCAAGGAAGAAATCCTTAGAGGAAAGTTTGATGATCTCAAGATGAAGTAAGGTGAAAACATCACTCAGTACAACACAAGAATCAAAGAGTTAGTCAATGCTATCTGAGGATTTAGAGGTGTACTAGAAGAAGATACAATGGTAAGTAAAATTCTAAGAACCTTACTGCCTACTTATGCTATTAAAGTATCTTCCATTCAAGAAATGAGAGCAGTAGAAAATAGCAATGTTAATCTCGATAGTTTAATTAGAAGACTGATTTCATTTGAGATGAATAACTTTGATAATAATGTCTAACCAAACATAGAGTCTGCATTCAAAACTTCTATGAGAATAAGTAAATCAATCCATAAAAACAATATGAGAAAAGATAGTGATATTGAAAGTGAAGAAGATGATCTTGATGAAATTGAAGCACTTATGGCTAGAAGAATGTAGAGAGGTAAAGGTAAATACAAAGGTAAAGTACCACTTGTTTGTTTTAATTATAAAGAGATTGGACACTTTGCTGCAAGATGTCCTAACAAAAGAAAATATGACATAAGTAATGACAGGTCATTTGAAAAGAAGTCTGACAGAGGTGATTACAAAAGTTACCGATAATTAGAAAGAAGAGATTCCCAAGACTATAAGGATAAAGGAAAGAAGGCCAGTTACCTAGAAAAATGCAAAGATGATGATACTGACACTGAATCTAATGAAGACATCGAGATGGTGTTTATGACAGTAAAAGATGATTCAGATGATGATGAAGAAAGGTATGTAGAAACTGCACTCATATCTAAGGTTATTAAAAATGATGCCTAGATCATAGATAGTGGCTACACTAACCATATGACCGGTGATAAACAAAAGTTTGAGACTTTTTAGTACTATAAAGGTGGTTTAGTAAGAATGGGTAATGACACACCTTGTCCAATTAAAGGTAGAGGAACTATAATGTTGAATAACTAGATAAAATGTGAAAATGCTTATTGGGTAAATGGATTAAATTATAATCTATTGAGTGTTTCTTAGTTGATTAATTCAGGTCATAGAGTAGCATTTGAAAATAAGAATGCAAAGATCTTCAATAAATTAATAAATCTTATTGGTACCAGTGAGCAGAGGTAACTTATTCTATATGAATGATACTAACACCACTTGTTTGATTTCTACAAATGAATACATATGGCTATGGCACAAAATACTATGTCAAGTGAACTTTGAAAACAAGATAAAGATTAGCAAAAAGAGAAATTTCAGAGGCTTACCGACGATGACCAAGCCCGACAACATCACGTGTAAGAATTGTCAAAAAATGTAAAATGACAAAGTCTACTTTCAAAAGAAAAACCCATACATTTGATGCCATTCTAGAATTAGTCCATACTAATTTATGTGGACCTATGAGGACAAAGATTTATTATAGAGATAGATATTTTATTCTCTTTGTTGATGATTACTCTCGAATGATGACAATCATGTTTCTAAAAGATAAATCAGAAGCATTTAAGATGTTTAAATGGTATAAGGCTATGGTTGAGAAAAAAAGTGGTAAGGAGTTAAAATGCTTAAGGTCAGATAGAGGAGGGGAATTTATTTTAGATGAATTCACTAACTTTTGTAATGAGCATGGAATCAAAAGACAGGTCTCTACATCGAGAACACCATAGAAAAATAGAATTGCTGAAAGAAGGAACAGATCCATAGTTGATTGTGCAAGGAAACTGATGATAGAGAAAGGGATCACCCAAATCTTCTGGAGGGAAGTTGTCAGTACCGCTATTTACACATTGAACAACGTACAATTAAAGAAATACACCAAGAAGATACCTTATGAGATTTGGTATGGATACACACCCAATGTAAGTTACTTCAAAATTTTTGACAGTCAGTTTTATATCTTAAAAGATGATAGAAATGGAAAACTTGACTCCAAGAGTGATGAAGGAATCTTTCTAGGGTATTCTACCAAGAGAAAGGCTTATAAATGTCTAAACAAAGCCTCTAACAAAATTGTTGAAAGTGAAAATGTAAAGATAGATGAATTTACAGAGAAGAAAGAAAAGGAAAGCACTAAAGAACTAGAGGACTACAATAGGATTGCTTATATTGAGGAACCTAACACTCTACCCCACCAACAATGTAGAGCTCCTGAGAAACAGATCATTGCACCTTAGCATTAGGCTGCAAATACCGACAATCAGAATATTTCTCAAGATGATGCACAAAGTGATGGAGAACAAAATGATGATCAAGCTGATAGACAAAGAGATGAACCTATACTTGCAAGATATGTCAGAAGGAACCATCCACAGAACCAAATCATAAGAGATAAAAAGGCTAGTATGAGAACCATAAGTAAGTCTCTAAAGACAAGATGTCTTATTTGTGATTATGAGCCCAAATCTCTCAATGTTGCACTAGATAATGATGAATGGATAAGTGCTATGAATGAAGAGATTAAGAAGATAGAGAAAAAAATGACATGAACACTTGTATCGAGACTAGATGACAAGAATGTCATCGGTACAAAATGGATATTCAGGAATAAGTTGAATGAGAATGGAGAATTCACCAAAAATAAAGCAAGACTAGTATGCAAGGGGTATGCACAAGAAGAAAGAATTGACTATGGAGAGACCTTTGCACCCATTGCTAGGCTAGAAGGAGTGAGAATACTACTTTCTTATGCTACATGTAAAGGATTCAAGGTATATCAAATGGATGTCAAGTTTGCATTCCTAAATGGAATAATTGAAGAAGAGGTATACATTGAACAACCAGAAGGGTTTGTTGATCCAGACAAGAGGGACATGGTATGTAGACTTTACAAAGCCCTGTATGGATTGAAACAAGCACCCCAATCCTGGTATGAAAGACTTCATTCCTATCTTATAAGTATTGGATTTGTAAGGACTAGTGAAAACAATAATCTTTATTTGAAGGAAGATATTGATGCTAACATTTTGATTGTTGATATATTTGTTGATGACATCATATTTGGAGGCAATGATATGCTATATAAATCATTTACAAATGAAATAAGAAAAGATCTTGAGATGTCTCTATTTGGAGAGATCAATTTCTTTCTTGGTCTGCATATCATGCAACAAGATAAAGGTATTTTCATTACACAATCCAAGTACATCAAAGAAGTACTAAAAATATTCAAGATGCAATAATCCAAACCAATTGGAACACCGATGGAAACTAGATGTAATCTGAAAAAGGAGGACAAGTCATTAGAGATAAATTAGACTTTGTACAGATCAATGATTGGAAAACTCGTGTATTTTTTACACACTAGATCAGATATTGCACATGCAGTAGGAATAGTTGCTAGATTTTTTGCTAATCCTAGAGAATCACATATGACTACTATGAAAAGAATCCTAAGATATCCAAAGAATACCGAGGAATATGGCTTATGGTATACAAGAGAAGGCAAATTTGAACTTAAGGTCTTTATCGATGTTGATTGGGCTGGAAATATTGATGACTGGAAGAGCACAACTGGAGGAGCATTCTTTATGGCTGATAGACTTGTCACATGGATTAGCAAGAAGCAATGATACATCTCTCAATCTTTTGTAGATGCAAAGTATGTTGCTACTGCTGCAAAATGCTCAAATATTGCATGGATCAAATAGTTACTAGAAGGTATGCATATGAAAATTTTAGAGCCAGTAATTATCTACTATGATAATACAAGTGCAATAAACAATTCCAAGAATCCAGTCATGCATGCTAAAACAAAGCATATTGGCATTAAGTATCATTATTTGACAGAACAAGTTTAGGCAAAGGAAGTGATACTTGAGTATTTGCAATCAAAGGAACAATTGGCCGATATCTTCACCAAGCCACTGCCCAAGGATGCATTTGAATACTTGAGAAAGAGACTAGGGGTCAGACCCTTGTCTACTAGTCAGTAAGTTGACTAGAAGGCTACATCAGCTTGTATATTATCAGAATATCATTCATGTTGATGCAAGCAGAGAGATGAACTTCAATGATACATCTATACACAAGGTATTTATCTACTCTGAGAACCAAAATTATTACTGATGGATTGGGAAATTCAAGGAATATATTATGGATAGAAAGGATCCATTTGACATTGTTGTTAAATACTTGTTTTGCAAAATTTGTGTTTGCAAAGATGTTTGTTTGGAATTTCTTTCAAAGGGAGAGAGTTTATCCATTATCATCTTAGGAAGAGATCATATCCATCGAAGTATCCAAAGGGAGAGAATGTAACAAGAAAGGGAGAGTACACACAAAGGAAGAGAATTATTGACAAGAGACCTCATGAGAAAGGAGAATAATCAAAGGGAAAGAGTTTGACAGAGAAGGAGAACACATCACATTAGAGAAAGAAAGATTCTACATCTATCCAGTGAAGGGATTGACAAAAAAAAGAAAGCTGAAAGAATCAAATCAAAGCTATTTGAGCTTACCAAAAGCCAGAAATTTGTATTAATTACATTAGAAAAATCTTGATAAAATTGCATTAGTAATATTATAGTATGATAATGTAGTATGTTTCCAGCAATGCCAAAGGGAGAGATTGATGACATGTAATTGATTGAATATTTGAAGATGTTAAGTTGATGATTATGCAAGACATTAAATCAGTTGATGTATTGTATTTTCATTGATGTCAACTTGATATAATTTGTTTGGTCATGGAAATACTTCCAAAGACTTCAAAGAACCGATGAATCAAGGCTATGCTGTCAATAATACACACAATTCAAGTATTCACTAAGTATCTGCATACACCGATGGAGTGCACATCGACGGTCAGAGTAAAAGAGTAGAGTCACAATGTTATCCAATGAGCTAATGCACAACATTACTGATGAGCAGAGTTACAATGTTGACCGACGAGAAAAGCACATAGTAACCTGAAAAAAAGAATTTTAGTGTTGCCTAACGGAGAAGAAAAGGATAGAGATCCTGATAGCAATTGAAGTCACACCGAAAGAACAGTCATTTATCATCGATGACTAAATGAAGTTTTGAATGATAGAATAGAGAGTTTAGAAAATGACAAAATTCTTAGCTATCAAGAAGCTAAAGATAGAATTAACAGATTCTTATCATTGTTTTAATCATCCAAAAAAAGCTAGAGATAAGTAATTGATTTAAAGCTGATTTGTCCAATTGGCAAGAAGATCTCTTTGAGATAATGCAGGAGTTTTCTTTAAATCTATTGGCAAGAATTGTAGAACATGCCAAGAATAAAGAAAGACAAGAAAAGGGGAAATCATATCTATATAGAGACAAACCCAATTCATTATGAATGGGGGATTAGGTGAGGAAAAAAAGAGAAGAGGAAAGATGCTAAATAAAATCTAAAGGAGAAGAAAGTCTCCATTCAGTCCTGATCAACAAGCTGAGGAAAGAGCTAGATTCTGCAGACACTGACAAACAGTGAGACAAGCATCACAAAGCATAATAGTGTGGAGCAAAGGTATAAGTGATTATATTGATCAAAGAGATAATGGAATTACAATAGATCTGAAAATATGCAATTGAGTTATATGTATGAAAATATCACTAGTGTTTTAGTTTAACCAAAGTCTCTTAACCGAGTAGGACTTAAAATTATTTTACAATTGAGATACATCCCAAGGAGTATCAAAAAGTTTGATCACAAAAGTAGCATTGGATATGCCCGATACCTATTGACAGGCCAGAGTTTGATCAAGGATGGTAGCATTAGATGCCAGATACTAGTTGACAAACTATTTCTAAATCCTCTAACAAGGTCACTCCTAACAGTGTGTCTACAACCTTTAACATGGTTGGCTCCTAACAGGGCTCACTTCAAAAGAGTGAAAATTTGGGGTACTGGTCCCAGTGGTTTTTCCCTTAATAGGGTTTCCACATTAAAATGCATGTGTTAAGTGTTTATAGTTTATTACTTTACTATTTTACATTTCACATATGCATTTTTGGATTGATCGGTATACTCTGCATATTTACTGTGTTTTGGTAAATAGTTAACTGCTTATGGGTAGTCATACAGAAGAAAGATTTACAAAGCATTCCAACAAGTATAAAATTGATAAAAGTATTTCAAGGCATTCATCTTGTAGGATAGAAGATAACTTGAGACATAATTAGTGGTTATAAGTTTTAAAGGTTGATTTAAGGATTAATTTTTGAGGCCACTGATTCATCCCCCCTCTTAGTTATTACTAACACTCCCAACCTAGGCCTCTAAGAGGCCACCCTCAAGCTTGGGGAACCAAAAAAAGGAGGGATACAAACATACAACAAACAACAAATAAAAAATAAGTAACACTCACAAAGACTCTCAACCAAGGCTTTCACAATGGGGTCTCTCAATGGCCCTAAAATGGGGTGGAGTGGACCAAGTATCCAAGGGGAGAAGGCCAAACCCAAAAGAAATAACAAATTTCTCACAATGCTTACTAAAAAACCATCTTAAATCATTCCCATATTCATCAAAATACCCTTATGACCCCCATGGCTACAAGCTAGAACAACACTTTTATGACCCCAAATAAAAGAAACAACAAAGGATGGCTTCATGGAGCCCATACTCCATGATTTCTCCCTCTCTTACTTAAGGAGGGACTCTACACCCAAGGGCTGTCAAACTCCTTCACCCCCAAGGCTACTCTTCCCTCCTAAGGGTGAGTGGACCTTGAGACTCCCATTAAAAAACAACAACAATGAAATAAAAATATCACCAAGAGCATTTTTCACACAACAACATTAAAACACAAAGGCATATCTACATTCCTCAAGAACACTAACATGCTACATTCATTTTCATTGCAATATAAAAGACAAAAAGAATTAAAATGCAAGAGTCCACCAACCTAAGTCCAAGCTTATGGCAAGAAATTATTGAAGAGCTCCCTTAAAGCTTAAGCCCTCTTCTCCAAGCTTCACCAATTCTAGGCAAGTCTCTAAGTTAGAGAGTGGGTGTTCAAACTCTCCAACATGGAGAGTCACCACTAAAAAGGCCACTAGAAACTCATGGGGAAAAGGAAAGCCTCTAATTGGTTTCTCTTCCCTAAGTTTCTTACAAATTTATAAAAATGGACCCAAAAAGGGAAACTCAAAAATGGAAGTAAGGTCTTAGCATCAAAATGGAAGGGTGGTCTATCCAAGATCATGCTTCCAAAAGTTGATTTTCGTCCAACTTGAAAATCTAACTTTTGGAAGGGTTTCTTGGTTAACCAAGGGTTATCCTAGGGTTAAAATTGACCCTTACCCATAGGTATAAAAATTGGACTACCTAAATATAACCCCAAAACACCCCTAGGCACTTTTATAACCCCCCAAAAGTCCACTAAAAGCATACTCACGAAATGCAATTGAAGTGACCACACCTCCAGATCTCTAATCAAGGAAAAAACATGGGGATCTACTTTGGTACTAACATAGGTAGGTGGGCACCCAATACCCAAGTGGACATGTCATGGTCTTAAGTACATACACAAGTTTAAAGTGACACATACAAACACCTACACATCACTAGACACATGACATATCCACTTGAGAAAAAAGTATAAAGAAGTAAAATATGAAAATAACATTTATGAAATAAATTCAAATAATCAAACATTTACGTTTACAAATTAAATAATGATACAACGAGGTATTCTCTCTAATTAGACGCAACCTTGGATTAAAATGAGTTCACATATACCTATGTTTGGCTCCTCAGATAATACCATGGTCTCATACCTACACACTGAATCCAAATATCACTAGTCCAAGGAGATAAAATATACTTCATTAGGAAATAAATAATATTCAAAAACTTAAGGAAACATCTACATACTAAATTTTATCACCTAAGGTCATAAGCAATAATAATTTCATTTAAGCATATAATCATAAAGTAAAAATTCACATTGCATGATAACTCAATTAAATGTCAATTTCTAGAAATTCTCATATCATCATTAATCCATCACATAATCATAATGTTTTTCCAAATCAAATGTTTCAAAATGAAAGGTCCATAATAGAAACATAATATAGTCCGTCATGTGCATCATAAAGTATCATGTATCCAACATCCAAAATGATCAATTAACGACATAAAGCATAAAATCCATAGTGCATCAAAATATAATGTATCATGTTCTAAGTTCATCATAAGTAGAAATATGGAAAGCTACGATGGGGCTTGGGCTGAGGCCTCACAACTACACCAGATCCTAAATGAAGGATTTGAAAGCTAAATGATTATTCTATATGATATGAAAATGCAATTCTTTTGTTCTTTTCAAAGCCCAAATTGAAAATGCTCTAGATTATGAAGTTTGCAATGCAACTAAAACAATTAAAAAATCTAAGTAATTGAAACTAAGAATGCAAAATGCTTGAATGCTAAAAATAGTATAATAATGATAGCTAAAACTAAGATCCTTTGTGAACGAAATGAAGCTCTCTTTTATAGAAAATCTCTCCCAAAATTGATGGTCAAGATTAGAGGAAATAAGTGGCTCAAATTCGATTTGAGGAAGCACAATCCATGTGCAAGCAATCTGATTGGTTACAAGATTCAGTCTTTTTGGAAACTTTCAAAATCATTTTTAGTTAACAACTTTATTTCCAACAATGATAAATACATAGGATTAAGTTAAATGAATAAAACAGATTTGTTTCCAAAATGAGTAAAGATAAGATTAAATCAACTAAATAAAAAAAAAAATTTCTAATTGAGAAAATATAAGATTATCAATTGAATAAAATAGATTTATTTCCAAAAATCAATTGATGACATCATATGTATTTTTAAAGATTTAATTGATTTAAATGCATATTTTAATTTAAAAATGAGTTGATGACACCATATACATTTTTAAAGATTTAATTGATTTTAAATGCATATTTTGTTTTTATTAATTAATTTAATTCCTTTTTGAATTTTATTGACAATTTAGTAATTTTATTTATGACTGTGGAATAGTATGAGCATTGTTTCTATGAGCTCCAGCAGTATTCTGGATACAGTGATGATACCACATTGTTGGTACAACATTTTGTATGTGGGCTTAACACTCGCATTGTAGGTGACGTGAAGCTCTTTGAGCCAATGGACCTACGAGCTGCGGTGATTAAGGCCACTTAGGCCATGGAGGTCGGACAGGTGCTCCTACAGGTGGTGCATCTGGTTCCAGGGTTAGAGGTAATCAGTCTCGAGGGACTGGAAACTTCAAAGAACCCCCTAGTTCCTTTGCGGGTAATTAGAACTCACAGCAGAAGGTGACTCATCCTTATGGTCAGAGTGGTGATACTCTCCCTAGGGATTCTTGAGGTGGTTCGCGCGCCAGGCGCAATCAGTATAGTCAGCCTGCGCAAAGGACGCAACAGAGTTTGGGTAGAGATGGTTTTCAGTAGTCGAGTGCGCCCTCCAATGGGAGAGGCAATTTTAGGAGCATAGGGTGTTTCACTTGTGGTTAGTTTGGCCACATTGCGGTGAATTGTCCACAACGTGTGTCTCTGAGCAGAGACCTGCGACTTCTAAACCTACAATTGGGAGCGTCGGTCGATCTAATGGAGTATATGCAGCTTTGGATTATTATCCTCCAGTGTATCATCCTCCTGTGATTGAGCCTGTGGGTAGAAGACCTGCAGCAGGGTTTTAGTTTCCGGTAGTGGGGAATGATCCTCAGTATTCTAACTAGAGAGCGGGGAAAGGTCCTATGGGATCTACTCATTGAGTCCTATATGACTCATTAGGATTCTTTATGTTTTTGGGAGTTGTATCCCTATTTATTTTAGGCTTCCAGGAGTAAGCCTAATCCTAGGGGGGGTGGATGTAATACACACTCATGTTTTTCTTCCTAGTTTAGGATGCCATACTTTTAGGCATTGGTTTCAGTTGTTTGGCCGAATTCTTTTAGGCCACCTTTCATGTGGGATGATATTGTTTCATTTGATGATGATACTTGTTTTATGATGTCATGATTTTACATTATGCATAGATAGATGTGATGATGTTATCATGTTGATTATTATATGTCAATCTCAAATTTTGATGTACTTACCCCATACTTGCATGTGTATGGTTGTCTTATATCTGAATGTACTTATTGATGTGTTGTTGTGGTAGAGGATGGAGACGTAGTTACTTGCTTCGGCGAGATCCACACGTTTGACCGATCCATATCATTGTTTGCGTTACTATATTATGTATGTACATGTGTGTTCTTTTGGTGACAGGATTGTAGGTACAGGGCATCGTCTTCCCTGAATTAGCAGTAGTGAGCGTGCCCATAAATATTCATCTCAATGGTAAAGAGGGGAGGTAACATACAGATCCAAAACCCTAACATAAGCCTAATCATCCTAATATAGGATGAGTTTCAGTATGACTACCTTATCCGGATTTGTCTAGGTTGACAGAATTTGAATACCCTCTCTCTTGAGTTTGTGTGTGTATTGCTTGATTATGTTTTCAAGGGATTTTTGGATTATTGAGTGATTTTCCATGTTTTATGAATTAATGGATTATAGTTGAATTAATAATTTAATTATATCCTAAGTTTATTTTAAATAATTAATTAAATTGAAATATTTGAATATTTTGATTTAATTAAAT
>MU228046.1:541164-571414 GCA_018584345.1 Thuja plicata | reverse complement strand
TCGCATGTGATACCTAATCTAGAAATTGTAATAGTAAGTAGATTAGAGTGATTACCACATACCCTGTGACATGTGCAATGGATGTGAGTTTATGGTAGTTTCATGGTTATCCATGAGGATTGTAATTGTAGTTATGTAAGATGTACTTGTTATATGTAATCAGATGGAATCTTTTGTTATTATGTTAGTTGTGCATTGCTTTAAGTAATTCAACGTCATGGGACCCTTGAGTCATGTAATCTATATGAGTGTAAGACATGTGTATAAATGGTAATCGCTTCCACATGATTGTATATTTCTTTATGTTAACTAAAAAAAAAAAATTATTCAGCACACATAGTGACATGTTTAGGTTAATCTCTCTTGGGTTCCCTGGCGGGGCGTTACAAATATTCCCTCTTTCCCATCCCTTATTAATGCCCAAGACATTAATGGCTCTTACACTTCATTAATGACCCTAGGGGCTCCATTAATGAACCTTGTCTCCACTCTCTCTCTCTCTCCCATTCTTCTATAAATTGAAGAGACTTGGAGCTCACAATAAGCCTCAATTTTTTGAATAGTAGTGTTGTTATGCCAAGATTTTGAAGGAATCTCAAAGCATTGTTATGCTACCCATTCCTTCATAGCTTCATGCACACTCCATAGTTACTTTCTTACATGGTTATAATGCTCATTTTTAGGTTAATATGCATGCTCAATAATTAAATATTCATTTTAAACTTGAATCTTTCATGCTAGGTTGTTTATGTTACTAGTATTAGCATAATCTAAGGGTTGTTATGTTATTTTCTACACTCATCCTAGCTAGAAAGGAATAGGTTGATGTTAGGGTTTCAATATGCTCATTAACCCTTGTTTCTCACTAACATAATGACTTATTGAAGTGTTGTGTCGCAGGTAACAGGTGCACAAATATACACACACAACTCAATATTAATGATATTCATATCGTTGCACATCTATAGCATACATTTTACATTCATAAAATGAGACAAAATAAAAAAAACGCATTTATGCATTACATTTATTTCTACATCCTAAGTGCATCTATACATTTTTACTTGCATAAGAAAAACTCAAAAACATACATTTACATATTCACATAGTATCAATTGAAACACATGTATATTAGAGATAAATCCAAACAGATAAATGATTTCATCATCTAAATCTAACTCATCATGAGACCAAAATAAACCTAATCACATGTGCAAAAACATCTATCAAAGAAAAGAGAACTCGTGAAACATATCAGAATCAGAAACAACTGCATCAAATATATATATCAAATCATGGTACAGATCGATAATATGGCACAAGTCTACAAAAAGAGTATCGGAGTATACGGATGAATCAGATATACATGTATAAGTGTCATCGTATAAAAGAATGATATCCAAAGGATCTAACTATACAATATGATCTCAAAAAAAAAATGACACAGTACAAAATCAACTCTGACTCCCCCCCTCTCCCTGATCTGGAGGAGGATGTGGTACAAATGGAGCTGATGGAGGTGGCATGGCCCCCTCTGACTATTGTACCAACTATGAAAAAGATGTGGCTCTCTACCCCTTTGGTACTGTAGCATGATATAAGGCATAATAGTATGTCTCTCTATGCCTGGTGTATTGCAGTCTGAGCTTGTGTATCTCTCTCTACTCTAAGCCTCTCCACTTGTGTATCTCTATCAGAAAGAAAAGCATCTGCTACAGTGATCCTGGTATCTGATGCAGTGAGCCTAGCCTCTAAAACAGTAATCCTAGCCCTGAGCTGCTCACACTCCTACTCACACTGTGATAAGGGATCTTCGTCCCTACTAGAACCCCTCCCAGAATCCTACCCAGAGGGCCTATCCTGTGGCCTCTACTACTAATTCTACCTCTCTCTACTTCTCCCCTATGAGTAAAGACCCTGGATCCATCCTAGGAGATAAAAATTTGAACCGGGTGTGCCGACCCTCTCCACTGCCACTGGCCACCTCTCTAATCCCACCCACAGATCCACCACCCCTATCATCTCCACCATCATCCCCATCGTCTAGAGGAGGGTTTCTACCATCTCTTCTACCATCTCGCCCACCATTTTGACCTTTGTCCCTACCCCTAGCACCCCATTCTCTCTATGCTCCTCCTCTACCTCTAATAGGGCAATCATCAGGATCATAATCTATAGGGTCCTCAATACAAGGAATGGCCTCCTCAAGAACTGTAAACCATGGAAATGGATGCTGGAGCATATATGGTAAATATCCATCTGAACAACCTACATCTGCTACATCAAGCCAAAGATCCTAGTCAACTACAACTATATCTATGATCTCCTAGTGCGTGATCTCATACCTTAGCTAAGGGCCCCACAATGGTGTCTCATCATGAATCTGGACATATACTATACTATCATCACTCCTTCCCTGTCGTCAGCTAAACTATCTCAATACACGGGTATGTACAAAATGCTCTATGATGTATCTGGTCCATCTGATCAGGTACCTACTCTAGAAAAAAAATGGAACCTATCTCCTATCAGAGGCCCACTCCTCACAATCCAAGTATGGACACCATACTACAACTATTATATCATCAAAAAGACGTCACCAGTACTCTACCTTGCCCAGATGGGGTTGCTATATCAAACTTTCATACATATACACATAAGGATTCTTAGGTGCTCTCTACCTATCTACAATGGGTTGTGTCACTGGGATGTGCTCCTAGGCCAAGATCTATAGAATCAAGATCCCTACAGTCATGCTCTGGGTATATTGATAAACAATCTCATGGAGCTCCCTATACATGTGGGTAAGAATACAGCTACCCCACACAAATCTCTGTCCATATATGACCATCTTCTCAAGCATATCAACCCATTCTACAAGAAATCCTTGTTGTCCCCTATCTAGCATAAAGATGCCACCAATCAGTCCCACCAAACTTATATAGATAGATGATCATAGTGATCGCACATGTAATCCCATGAAATATGTCTCTGAGCAATAGTATCATTTATAAAGAAATGACGAGATGCACCAATGGCAATGGAAGAATTTGCCTCAAATTGCACCTCATGACCCATCATTGGAACTCAAAGTATCCACCACACATCCTCTGGTGTGACTGTCATCTCCTCAGTTGGGAGATGGAAGGTGTTGTGCTCTGAGTGCCATCTCTCGACAAGAGTAGTCAACAACCCTCGATTTACCCCAATATCGGGTAAATCAATTAGTGATCATAATCCTACATGGGCCACTATGTCCCGCTCATCATCCATCAGCTATCAGGCTGAGGCAAGAACATGCCTCAGATATGTCCCTTGAAATGATACTACCTCAAAATTGACCTATTTTACACAAAGATAACAATTAACAAAGACAAATTAGTGCTCTCTCTATGAAAAAAATACAGAAACATAATCAGTTAAGTGATTCAAGGTCTGTAGAAGGAAAATGGTTCATAGTTGAAAAAAATCCTAAGTCTTACAACAAGATGTGATCCTGGATATACAGGGTGCGATCTCTTTACTAGATGTGAGCTTGGAAAAATAGGATGCGATGGGGCATGTTGGGTGCGATCCCATAAATCCCAGATGTGACCCCAAAAATGGGGTATGATCCTAAATGGCAAGATACGACACAAACCTAATTTCCTATCCTAAACTGTAGCATACGAATACAAAATTGGGCAAACAGGATACGATCTAGAAAATAATGGATGCGATGCAGGAATCCTGGACAATAGGGTACAATACGGGAAAAACTGGATGCAACACGGGTTCAACAGGGTGCGATCCGGGATCTCAGATTCAACCCAAAATTTAAATGGCTACAACAACTACCAGAAAGCATGAAAATCAAAATTGTAAAATTCACAAAGGTAGTTTTACGAGTACTTATTAGAGGTGCGTAGTCATGTAGGCACTGATGTCAATGGCTAAGCTCAAAATGATGCTTCCTAATCGGGACCACCATCTTCTCTATAGAGCTCTAAAAATTACTATGGGTAAAAGTGAAAATAATAGTAAAAGAGTGAATTTTGAGATATATATTATCTTTTTAAGCATTTTAGAGGCTCCAAAACTCCTTTTAGACAGTTGAAACTCCATTTTCATTATCCTTTTGATCTATTGGGAATGAAATTGAATGTTCCAATGCCATTCTGCACTATACAAATGAAATTTTATGCCCATTCCCAAAAATGCAGAAATGATTCATATATTCTACAAATAAGTTGTAGAATTCACAGAATCAGTTTTATGAGTTCTATATCGTCAACTCATACATTAATCATCCACATCTTTGTCCGACATCATTTTATATGTCTCACCACTCACATTTTCACATAATTAACTTTGTTCTTGTGTGTTTACTCTTAAACAAACCCCTGTTTCTCCACTCTTCTTATTCATTCTTTCTTTACCTAACCACTCTCTGCAAGTGATACGTTCTTTCAATAGAGGGATTTTATTCTTTTTTCTTCAATTTCGTTCCTGATGGGGCATGATTAGACTATCATCAATCAAATTCTTTCTCGAATCAACACTAAAAATGACTTTGTTATCAAAAAAAAAAACTAAAGGCATGATGGTTCGTTGACTAAGTCAAAACTATTGGATTGAAGGCTTTGGTTCTCACAAGCTGGATATCCTATGTCTACTTTTTCTTAGATTCTTATTAAAGCTCCTGGCAGCTTCATACTAAATTTTATATGACAACTAAGTTTAGAGTTAGTATTATCAATCTTTGGATGACAACCAAGTTCAGAGTTGGTATCTTTAAGATCTTTTCTTATTGACCTTTGTTCGATAAAGTTCAAAGTCAATTCTATCAGTTTAGTTCAATCAAGTGTGAGACTTATCTCATTAGGCATTTTGTTCGATTGTGAGCAAAATTCTCAATCTTTCTGAAGTCAAACATCAAAAAATTTCTTTGAATCAATGCGCTGCTCGCATATCAATTCAAAGAGGGGAAAATATAACCACCCTAATTTGGTCTGATGTAACCATAGACCCTATTTTTCCTAAGTGTGATCATACCCCCAATTATGTTAAGACAACTCTTTAATTGGCTAGCATAATTCATTCAAATCAAATTTAATTTCCTAAGTGTTCTAATCACTAAATTTTATTAATCACCTAAGCCAATAAAATCAATTCAAATCAAAACATGGCTAAGGTAATTAATTTAAAAGGAATTAAATAAATCCTCATTATATCTAATCACTTACAGAAGCCTATCTTCTAGCCTAAATTAATCTAATTAATTGTCTATAGTCCTAATTAATTACCTAAAGCAATCAAAAGCTTAAATAATTAATTTTCCTATTTTTGAATGAATAAATTAAATATAATTCATTTCATTAATATTCCCCGTAACCCTAACCTAACCTATCTCAACTACCTTAACCCTAGGTTCAAACTCATCCCAACCTATTCCCCCCATGCTAAGCCTAAACCTAATCACAATTCTATCCTAACCCACTTCCTAATGATGTCACATTCCTAATTTTATGATTAGGAATTCAACCCACTTGAGAAAGTCAACTTTCTCAAGCTTGACTCCCTCTAAGTCCACCTTCTCAAGCTTGGACTTACACCCTCACCATGCCTGTTAATTGCTCTCATTAATATATCATTAATGGAGATTCCTCAAGCCCATGCCTCATTTATGTGTTTGGCATTAATGCCTCTTACACCTTATTAATGGCTATTACACCTCCATTAATGGCCTTGTTCCCTCTCTCTCCACATTTCTTCTATAAATAGAATGAGTTTTTGAGCTCAAATGACCTTAATTTTTAGAGTTAAAAGCATTGTTATGCTATTTATATTACTTGTGAATCCATATTGCATCTTAGAATTAATATTATGCATTTTTATTACCTTCATTTTTAGAGCTAATATGCATGTTTCTTAATCATTTAGATTAATATTCATTCAAATCTTCAATTCTTAGGTTGTATATGTCACTGATTTGTGCATAATCTAAGGGCATGATTATTGCATTCTTCAAACTCCTCCTAGATAAGGAGCAATAGATTGGTTTTAGTGTTTATTTTGAAACCCTTGGTTTTTATAAGTTTTCACTAATATAATGATCTATTGAAGTGTCGTGTTGTAGATAATAGGTGCATTATTTAACACACACACACAAATTGAGTGTAAATTTTTATTTATTTTGGGTAGAATTGTCTGAAGATTTCTGGGTTGTTCTTAGTTTCTGGATTTGAGTCACATATTTATCAGAAATTTCAAGTTTTTATCACTGTACCTGTGTAATCTTCTTTTTTTTACCTTTCGAAGCCTCGTACACGCACGTACAGTAATATTTTTTAGTGCAATTTTTTTGAAAGTGCATAATTTTTTGTCTACTTTCTAAATATGCAATCAAATTTATGATTTTTGGATTTTTATAATGCTAACCAATCTTTGGTTTTTTTTTTCTTGATGCTTATCTTTTGATTATAGCCTAACAATGGTTTGCAGAACGTTATAAATGAGGAAAAAATCATAAACTACTAATGAGTTTGATGCAGGACGCTTGTCGAACACTTTGTATGTCTTCCAAAACTATCATGTCTGTGTTTTGTAGTTAAATAGAACTTCACATTTGGTGCTTAAAAATAATCACTTTTCTTATGTGTTTGAAGTGTTCTCTAGATTTGTAATGTCAAATAATTGCATGAACGTATCCTTTCCCTCACCTTCGCGGATCTTGGGTGTAAGAGAAATTCATGCAAATATTTTAGTGTGGCTACCTCCCAAGAGATTTAACAGAGTCGATGAGATTGGATTGCCCAACTGGTAACAGGATAAATCCAAGCCCTTCCAAACTGGTATATAAAAAATTTCATTGTGATTAATCCCATAGTGAACAGGTCTTGATTATGTTATACCGGGAAGAAGATCTCCCTTAGTACCCTTGTGGTGCGTAAAAAACTACATAACATAACTTTTGTAGGTTGGGAGGCCTCCATAATGGAGCTAATCTACTACAAGTATAACCACCTAGATGGATGCCCTGACTAAAAACTTTGTTTTAGTGACCAAAATTCCTCTATCTGCTAGCACAGAAGGTTAGATACCAACTAAGACATCCCACATTTTCATGGCTCTTAGTAGAGACAACTGTCCTTTGGAAAGTGATTCCCTTGGGATTCAAAGCTTGGTGTGCCTGAGAAGTAAGTGCACTGTAAGGAGGAGCTCATGCCTCCAAGCTTTTAATTTATCCACTATGAGTAGGCGTGGCTGAAATTTGGTTCAAGTGGGAATTCAACAGATATTTCCTTAGCTTACCTAGGATTGTGATGTGTCTATTATTTTTATAAGAGACATTCTTCTTGATGTGTCTTGCATGAGTGAAACATCAAAATAGAAACCAAACAATCAAAACAAACATCAAAATGCTCAAACAATTCAAAATCTACACTCACAAGTGTTAAAATGTAAAAATATTGTCTAATTTTCTACATCTAGTGTCAAAACTCTAAAAAATTAGTCGAATTGCTGTCCAAATTGGTATTCTATTGTGAAGGTTCTGTTCAAATTTTCACAAATTTGTCTTCTCACAACATCACTAGTAGTTTGTCATTGGTCACAATTTTGTTGACAGTCTCACTTGTTGTTGTCTCAAGGTCTGATTTTGTTGTGCTAGTCTAAGTGCCTTCTTACTTTGATCATATTTATCGACATCTTATCTAGAGTTGTGAGAGAAGGTTCGTTAACCTTGACTCAAGATCAGAGTCTTTCCTTCTCTCTCTCAGATGGACATTATCTCTTTTTCCTCTTAGGTCTTGGACCTAGTCACCACTTTAGACATCACCTCAATGGTAGTTAGAGGAAGCAACTAGTTAATGTCGGTACACACTAGGAGTTATTTTATAATACTTTACATGAAAGGACAATATCCCCCGCTTATAGAAAACCCTCTTTTCGAGGAACAACTAAACACTACACTCAAGTCAATCTTTCTCGATAACAAACTACCAGATTTGACCATGTTTGAAGAAAACAATCATGAGGTCGAAATACCAGAGTTTGAAGATCCTGAAAAACTTTGAGGAAGTTAACAAATGCCTACATGATCAAACCTTCCTCAAAGTTATGAAGGTTATCATGAACAGAGGAAAAGAGAAATACATCTTAGAACTAGTTGAACAAGGAGCCCAACTTCCCTCTCATTATAGAGTGGAAGATATCATTTGTAAAGAGGAGGAAACTCCTATAACACTATTAACCAAACAAATTATGTATGCTAAAATGTTGACACACTTCTATGAGTCATTATATTCAATATTGCTCAAGAATGATGTCACAAAAGATGACTCATAGCTGTCTATTCATGGAGTGCAAGGGTTTGTAATGGAGGCCCTCAGATTGACCATAAAATGAGAGATTCAAAGAGGAAAAGAAAGAATTCTAGTCTCCATGATCATCAAGTATGCATGCAAATGAAAGCTATTCTATATGATAACAATGCAAGAAAGGAAGTTAATCTATATGATAACAATGCATGATTATTCTATGAAAGGAAATACAAATGCAAGATTAATCTATGAAAGGAAATATGAATTTAATCTAATATGCAAGTGCAAAATTAATCTAAATGGATTTCCATGGGGCATGAAAGAAGAAGACAAGAAGAGAGAAGTTGCAATATCCAAGCTCAAGTGCTCAAATTCTCTTCCAAAATTGCTCTACAAACCTGCAACATAACAACAACATAAAAATTCTATATCTGATCTGATGATCAAAATTGAAATGAGATAAAGGAGAAACAACAAATTGATAAATTTGATCAAATCAAACTAAAAATAAGGTTCTTGATGTAAGATGAAAGATATAAGGATCACAGAACAAAGGTAGATTATGAAGCATGAAATATTATGCCCCAAGGTTGAATTGGAAGAAAATAAGTGGGGTGAAAGCGAATGGAAGATAGCAGTATGGAAGAGGTGGAAAGAAATGGAGAGAAGAAAGAGAATTTGCCTTAAGAAAGAGAATGCCCCAAAATCAATCAACTATTTAAGATAGAAATTTTTGATTGATATCACGAAAGAAGATAAGGAAATGAAGATGAGAACATGATCATAGTTTATTAAAAGTCCACAAGAAAGATGAAGGAAAAAACCACTCAAACTCATAATGCAGCCTAAAATTGCTAACTAACATGAGGTCTAACAATGAAAGCTACATGAAAATGCAAAGGTGTACTTGAAATAGAGAAACTATAACATAGGAATTTGTGATCATCATTCATGAGAGAATGTTGAGGAACTTATTTTCATCATTGGGCCATTATTAATGGACATTGGAAAATCACACAATCATCACTAGTCACAATGGCAACTATGAAGAAATGAATGTGATTTATATTAGATTGGAATGTGGAAAGATTATAACATAAGCATCAAAGACATAAAGGTCAAGATGACTTCATTGTTATCTTACCCAATTTAATGTAGCAAAACCACACTCGCATCAAGGCATAGAGGCCAGGATGACCAAAAGAACGGTTGTGCAAAAATAGTCAAGGATGAAGCCTCAAATTTCCTAAGTGTGTCAAGAGAACAAAAAGAGACACTCAAGAGTTTCAAGACCACACCCACAAGAATAAAGAAAATAAAAACATGCCCCATGCCCTAAGTCCTCTAGCTATGCATCATGGAAAGACTTATTAGACAAGGACACTCAACGAAAATCAATAACAATCAGCACACAAAGAAAATATCATGACATAGCTCAAGCATTAAGTGTTGTGTTTAAAAATTTAAGTGTGTTAACTGATACTAAGTTCCAATGATAAGGATCGAATGCTTTCCAGTAGGCAAGTCCACATGACAAAACTGGGTAAGACCAAACCGATAAGTGTTGAAAAACACTCAATGTTAGGGGTTGTATTTAAAAATAAAGTTGGGGTGGTATTGAAAAACACCATTTTTGGGATGTCCTAAAGACTAATGCATCCAAGAGACCAAAGCTAACGCAGTTATGCCACCTAAACAAAGACAAAGACCAATTCTGGACTGAGGTAACATAGACAACGAATGATGGAGAAAGGCTAAGTGTTGATGACTCACGCTAAGAAATAGGGGTGAAAAGGCCTCAAGTAGTGCCCATTTCCAGGTTTTCACCACTTGGATTTTATTTTTTTATTTTCATTTTTTATTTTTTCATTTTTGTCTTCTTTTTTTTCAAAACTTTTTATAATTTTTTTGAATTTTTGCTACCAAGGCGCCTATTTCTAGGTTTTCACCAAGGCACTTTTTCTATTTTTTTTGAATTTTTGAATTTTTTTATATTTTTGGAATATATAATTTTTTTGGAGATACATCAAAGTGCCTATTGCTAGGTTTTCACTAAGATGATCATTTTTTTAGGACATTTTATGATTTTTAGAATTTTTGACAATATATCCTTTTTTTGAATTTCTTCAGGATCAATAATTATGTACAAAGGATACCCCCAAAAAGAATGGGCATCATGGATAAAACTTCTTCAAGTGTAAGAAATTGATAGGATCAGGGAACTGTTCTCCCTCTATTGTAGACAGTGAATAAGCACCTTTCTCAAAATCTATTGTAATGATGTAAGGTCCAAGCCAATTAGGTTAAAATTTTCCCTTTTGATCTCTATGTTGTTGATTCTTGGGATTTTCATGTAGGAAAAGATCTCCCACTTGGAATTCTCTAGGGTGAACCTTTTTGTTGAAGGATTTCAACATGCGCTTTTGATAAACCCTCATATGGTCAAATGTTGCGTGATGTTTTTCATCTAGAAGTTCTAACTCTTGAAGTCTCATGGCGCAATAGTCTTCATCTATAACTAGACCTTTGAGGGAAACTCTAAGTGAAGGAATCTAAACCTCCAAAGGTAACACTGCTTCAGCGCCATATGCAAGGGAAAAAGGAATGGCCCAAGTAGGAGTATGAATACTTGTTCTATAGGCCCACAAAACTGGATTTATCTATAATTGCCAATCTATACCATTCTTATAGACTATTCTATGCAAGATTTTAAGAATGGTTTTGTTTGATGCCTCTGCTTGAAAATTTCCTTGCGGGAAGTAAATGGAGGACCAATGTTGTTTAATATTGAATTTATTGTAGAGTTGTTTAAGGTCCTTATTTTTGAACTGGCCTTGGTTGTCATTGATAATCTCAGAAGGCACTCTATATCGACAGATGATATGGTTCAGAATGAATAGAGAGACTCTCTTTCCCGAGGCAATAGAAAGTGGGACAACGTATACCCATTTAGTGAAGTAATCAGTAGTAGTGATAATAAACTTGTGTCCACCTAATGAGTTGGGATGAATCTTCCCAACAAGGTCAAAGGCCCAATGCTGAAATGGCCAATGAGATATAGAAGGAATGAGCTCCCTTCCTGGAGCATGTATCAGGTTACCATGTTTTTGACACTTTTCACATAACTTTACAAAAGCTACCACATCAATCTGCATCATAGGCCAATAGTATCCTTCCCTAAGAAACCTTCAGGCCATGGCAAGACCATTGGAATGTCCCCCGCAAATTCCCTCGTGAATGTAAACTAACGCTTGGTTGGATTCTTCCTTTTCTAAACATCTAAAAAGTGTTTCATCTAGAACCCTCCTATACAAATCACCAATGATAAGGGAATGACAAGAGGCACTTCGGGTAAGGTTTTTGCATTTGAATCAGTTAAAGGTTTCAGGTATAATGTAATCACAAAGATATGAGTAAATGACACCATACTGGGATGACTAATGACCAACAAGGGTACAAATGATATGGCTTTCTTGAGATTCATAGATAGGGTGATTTAGCTCTTCCACCAGGAATTCAAATATTGATTCATGTTGCTCTAACTGAAGGAGTGAAGCAAGTGTAGCCATAGCATCAACTACTTTGTTTTCTTATCTAGGGATTTTCTGAAATATGAAAAATGTGAAGTAGCATTTCAAGGAATCAACCATTTGCTTGTAAGGTACCATTTTCTCATATTTTAATTGATATTCATCATTAACTTGGTTGATTATCAACTGTGAATCCCCATAGATGTGTAAATCTATGATTCTCCATTCTACGGCCATCTTAAGTCCATTTGTTAAAGCTTCATACTCAGCAATGTTGTTTGTACATGGGAACAATAATTTACAGGACTTAGGGATTGTGTACCCATGAGGAGAAACAAAAAAAACACCAAATCTTGAACCATTTTCCATAAAGGATCCATCAAAGAACATCTTCCATGTTTTTTTAGTGATATACATGAGGTTCTCATCTGGGAAGTCAACTTGAATAGGTGCATTATCTTATATTGGGAAATCAACCAATTGATCTGGTATGGCTTGTCCTTTGATTGCTTTAGCCTCAATGTACTATATGTTGAACTCTGAAAGCATCATCATCCATTTAGCCAGTATACCTGTGAGGGTGGCCTTACCTAGCAAATATTTGAGTGCATCTATTTTTGATATGAGGCATATAGTGTGCGCAAGTATGTAATGTTGCAACTTTTGGGAAGAAAACACAACTACAAGGCAAGATTTCTCCATGCTGGTGTAGTTAACCTCATATGAAACAAGAGTGCGCTAATATAGTATATTTCTCTTTCTTTCCCATTTTCATCAAGTTGGGCTTGTAATGCCTCCAAGGAAGATTCTATCGCTAAAATGTATAGAATAAGTTTTTTCCCTAGGATAGGAGGCATTAAAATGGGAGGATTTTCCCAGTACTGCTTGATTTGATCTATACTCTTTTGACAATCCTCATTCCAAATACATTTGACTCCTTTGTGTAAGTTCTTGTTGAAGGGTTGAGCTCTATCTGCCAATTGTGAAATAAATCTCTTTATAGATTGAAGACGTCCTTGAAGACTCCTCATTTGACTAATGTTTCTAGGAGGTGGCATATATGTGATTTCTTATACATTTTCAGGGTCTACCTCTATTCCTTTTGCTAAAATGATGAAGCCAAGTAGTTTTCCAGAGGTGACTCCAAATGCACACTTTTTAGGATTTAACCTTAGTTGAAATTGTTCCATGCGATCTAGAATGACTTCTAAATCATCTAAGTGTGTATCTCTTTGTTTAGACTTGGCCAAGGTGTCATCCAAATAATCTTCCATGTTTTTATGCATCATGTCATGAAAAATGGTTTTCATAGCTTGTTGATAGGTGGCTCCTGCATTTTTTAATTCAAAAGGCATAATGTTCCAACAATAGGTACCCCATGCACAAGTGAATGCAATCTTTTCTTGATCTTTAGGAGCTATCTTAATCTGATTGTATCTGAAAAAACCATCCATCAAGGAATAAATCACATAACCCACAGTCATATCCACTATCATGTCTATATTGGGAAGTGGAAAGTCATCCTTTGGAGATGCTCTATTGACATCTCTAAAATCTGTGCAAACTCAAATGGATTTGAAATGTTTAGAAAATGGTACAATGTTTGATATCCATTCAACATAGGCAATAGCTCTTATGAATCTTGCACTAAGGAGTTTCTCCAATTCTTCTTTGACTAGGAGAGCTATGTGAGGATGCATCTTTCTCAATTTTTGTTTAACTAGTTTGACACCTGGAGCTATGGACAAGTGATGCATGATAAGATTAATGTCCAACCCTAGCATATCTGAATACGTCCATGCAAAGTTGATTTTATTTGTCTGTAAGAACTTAGTGTAAGCTTCTTTTTCTTGAGGTGACAAGGACTAGGCCAAGCATACTATTTGTGGAGCCTCATCTATATCCAAATTGACTACTTATGTTGGTTCAATAAGTACTAAAGATCTATCTTGAAAATAGCTGGGGAGATGATCAAGTACCTCATCCTTAGCTGCCTTAGAGAGGTTTTCACCCTTGGATATGTCATTTATTTTTACTTTTTTTGGTTCTAACACCGCCACACAGTGGTTTTTTCCATCAGAACTCCCATTATTTTGATTTTATTTTCTTTTTATCTTGTGACTAAGGTACTTGATGTCTGGCTCTATAATGTCGGTAGCTGGTTCACTGGTGGAAGAGACTACAGGTTCAATAGAATTTAGGTAACATTCTATCTCATAATCATTTTGAAATGTTAAGAGCTTAGGTTCTTGATAGCATTGGGACCAATCAATGAGGTTGGGATGAACAAGAGGAAAGTC
Organism: Thuja plicata; assembly: GCA_018584345.1. Classification (NCBI taxonomy): domain Eukaryota; kingdom Viridiplantae; phylum Streptophyta; class Pinopsida; order Cupressales; family Cupressaceae; genus Thuja; species Thuja plicata. Next base: position 557,281 of record MU228046.1, on the reverse strand, counting down.
AATGACTGGTTCAAGATTATAAATGTGAATGATATTATCGCTGGTGACTGAAGAGTCAGAGTCCATCAAGTATCCTTCTAAGCTACCCAAATTAGGATTCATCCTAACAAGCGAATAATCATCCACTAAAGCAACATGTAGGTTCAAAACCTCTAATCCTACATGTGAATCATTGGCTACCTTGGGTTGAGAACTATACGTGTGGATAACATCAACATCTCTATCAACTATAGAAGACTCAGAGAAGGAGTCCCATTCATACTCATGTGAACTTGTATTTGAACTGTGACTAGGATTTTTACACCATGAAGGTTTGGGACATCTTGAGGTGGAATCTCTAGTGTCATCAAGAGTAACTCCTTCTCTTTCTATTAAATGAACAAGATTCTTTCATTGACGTTCTGTGAAAGGATCTTCTATATTTGATTCATCTTGTTCTAAATTTGCAACTAACGCATGAGTGACTGAAACATCTAAATCTCCCCAAATGAGATTAGTGGAAGGGACCCAATTTTCACATATGTCTTGCTGATTTGTAAAATTAGGTATGTATTCTGGTTCATCTTCACTATCCAACTTATCAAGGATAGGAGTAGTGTGCTTGTTGAGATTCGCAAAGCCTAGGCCAACCGGCTTCTTAGACTTGCATCCAAAAAGAGAATGATCAAGAGGTTTGGCTCTAGAATCCAATCTATGATTAAGAGGGACATGTCTGGGATAGCTCATTTATTTGAAAAAAGTATACCCTCTTCCATAAGCCTTAGGAGAGGGAAATAATTTCTCATTGTGCATATATTTCTCTTCTCTATAGATCTAGTCTCTAACAAATGTTTCTTCTTTCTCATCTCAGATAGGCACTAAGGACTCTACAAATGTGCCAAATAAAGTCAAAGCTGAAGAGGAAGGTTTCTTTTCTTTTGAAGGCTTTCCATAAGACCAAGGAAAAAATGGTAATGTTGTGAGGGAGTTGAGTTGATACCCCCCATGCCAAGGTCTATAGATTTAATCTTGTCTTTACATTCAGCTAAGGTTGCATTAAAATCTTCTACTTCTCTATTGAGGGGAACATGAGTTCCTGCTGAAATGGAATTGATAGATAAAGTGTTATCCCCAGGTATAAAAATCTCTATTCCATTGTAGGGGAACTTAACACACTAATGGTAAGTAGAAGACATTGCTTGTTTATCATGAATCCACAGATCTACCAAGTAAGATATTATATGCAAGGGGTCCAATGTCAACTATTTGGAATAAAATATCTTTTTCAACAGGGCCAATCCTAACAGGAAGGATGACCAACCCCTTGGAACTTCTTTTTGCCTCATCATAGGCTTTGATAGTAATCCTTTTTCTGGTATCTAAGACTCTCTCAAAATAACCCAATTCTTTCAAAAGATTAAAGGAACAAATATTAATCCCAGCACCCCCCTCTATCAACACATGCCTCACACGGGTTCTGTGGATCATGACCTCAATATGAAGGGCAAGATTGTGTGGCTGGCTCAAGGCTTTATCATCATCCTCCAAAAATGTAAGGTAATGAGGGCTATCAATGTGGTTAATCATGTTCTGGAATTGATCAACATCTAATTTGTTGGGGATGTTTTCCATGCGCAAAGCATCCTCAAGGACTTGCTTATGTCTTGGGGACAACTCTAAGAGCTCAAAGATCAAAATCTTAGCTGGGGTTTTTTGCAACTTATCAACAAGACTATAACTTGACTTATGATTGACAATTGGTTTTAAGGTGACATTGTTGGATGTCACTTTCTTAGCTTTACTTGGTTGACTTGAATTGGGTCCTATAATGACAATGAGACCTTGACTTCATGTGACAACATTAAGAGTTTGCGATGACACTTTAGAGTTAGGACCCCTTAGCACCATGACAGGTTCTTCATCAAAGATAGGAGGAGAGTCCACGTCTAGATCATAACCATAGGGATATTTACCCCTCATCTTGTTGACATTTTCTTCTACAAAATCAAGCATATTGATAGTATTCTCCACATCTATGTAAGTGTAATTGATCTTAGCCTTTCCATTCTTAGCTTTAGAGGTTTCCCCCTTCTCATATTTGGGCAATGGTTCCTTGAATGCCTTATGATTGGTGTTGGTGTTCAATCCATTTATTTTGAGCTTTCCATTGTCAATGAGATCTTGAATAAGATGCTTGAGTTTGTAACAATTTGCAATGTCATGTCCAATACCATTGTGAAACTTGAAAAAGGCCTTCTCATCCCACCAATGTGGCTTAACATTAGGTATATAATGCTTTGCAGGATCTTGAGGTTGTGCAAGTTTGTTGGTGATAAGTGTTTTCAAGACATCCTCATATGAGTCACCAAGTTTTGAAAATTGATGCCTCTCTTTCTTAGGCCTATCTTGGTATCTCTGTTTATTCTCTTGTTGATTAGATGTATTGAGATTCATGGCTTGAATAACACTAGAAAAATGGAGAATTGTTTGATCTATAGGTTGGGAGGAGTGCACACCTCCATCATTGATCACTTGTTTGTTCCTATTCTAATGTGAGTTCTTCCCTTTATCCTTGTTAGGGTTGTTGTTATTTTGACCATTGTTGTTTTAGTTGTTTCCATGTTTGGTAAAAATTCCTTGTTCTTTTAAAACATCCTCAATCCTACATGTGGTTTCAACCATAGTGTCAAAGAAATCAGAACCATCTTCCTAACTTCATACTGCATTTCGGGAACCAAGTTGCAAACAAGGATATCAATATTTTTATTTTCAGGAATAGTTCTAGAGTAGAGAGAGAATTTTCATCTCCACCTTTGCAAGAAAGTGACAAAGGATTGTCCTTGACTTTTCTTTAAATTGCATAAGTCTCACATGGTGATAGATCTTGAAAGTTGTATGCAAAGTGTTGAACAAATCTGTGAACAAGATCTTTGAAAGTCTTAATGGGGGGAGTTATGTTGGTAAACCATTCCATTGCTTGACCCTTAAGACTCCTTGGGAACAATCTTATGAGGTATGAGTCATCTTGATGGAACTCAAAACTTGTGGTATAAAAATGGCGCACATGATCATGTGGATCTCCATTCCCATCATATTTTTTGTATTGAGGAATTTCAACCTTTCTAGGGAACTCTTTTATGTTAATACTTTTGTCAAAAGGATTAGGACAAATTGAATCCAGTGAGAATGAATTCTTGGGTGCTAACACCTTTTCCATCATGTTCTTAAGTTGTTTGATTTCCTCTTCTTGAGATGGACCTTGCTTCTTAATCTTTTTGTCCACATCAAAGTTGTAAGGGACTCTAGCACCCTTGTTGATTAAACTCTCTAGGAACTTATCCTTGTTTTTCTCTAAATATTTCTCCACATACTATTGGAAAAGTGGCTCTTGTTGCATTTTTATGAAGTCTTGGGAGGTGAGATCAACACTTGTGCTACTACCCCCATATTGTGAACCATGATGAGCATGTTGTGAAGGTTGTTTTGAGTTCCTAGGAGGCGTTTGTCTCCTATAATGATCATGTATTGAGGCCCTTCTTCCTCTATGGCTAGGAGATCATGAAGGCATTCTTGAATGTCTTCCACTTTGTGGAGTCTTAGGAGTGGTTGGAGGAGATTTGTTTCCACCACTAACACACATGTTTTTGAATTGATCATTGAGTTGTTGAGCCAAGAGCCTATCTTGCTCTTCTTGAAAGGATTTCTTTTCCATTTCCACCAAAGTTTGTCTCTCCAACTCTAGGATTCTAAATTTCTCTTCCTTTTCATCTTATTCATATAGGAAGGTTTTATTTTCATGCTCAGTCCTCTTAAGTCTTCCACTCATGTATCTTGAAGATGTTTTGAGAGGTGAACTTGGTATTAAATTTCTAAACAAGTTATTGGTATAGGTTTCATTAACATGAGTGTCATAAAGTTCATCTCCTTGGTTCTCATGTTGTGATAAATCATCTTGATAAGCTTGTCTCTTACCTCTCTCAGCCCTTTAGTGTGCATCCAGATATCTAGTTGAGAAAAGGGGTAAGACTAGGTGACTGTCACGAGAGGAACCACCAAATGAGATAGCATCTCTATGCTTTGCAAATATGTCATCAAAGCGTTTATCAATGTCTTCCCTCTCTCTCTGAGTCATTGTGTAACTTATATCCACAGAAGAGTGAGAAGATGCTAAGGGGGTACCCAACTCAATAAGGTGAATCTTGGAATCAAACCACACTTCCGAGTTGTTCCTAGGTGATTGATCAAATATGGGTTATTTTCCCTTACATTTTTTGCAAGTTTGAACTAAGGGTAATTGGTTAAAGACCACTTGAGGTCATTTTCCTTGATATACTTGATATCTTGTTCTAACTAGCATGAAATAAAAGGTACTAGGTGATAGGATGACCCTAAGAAATGTTGGTACCAAACTAGGATAGTAAAAGAACTCACTTGTCCAAAAGAGAGGTGATAAGGTAGAATTTTGCAAGAGGCATAAACCGACACTGCCACAGAGGTGCCCACTGAATGGGTGAATACCCTAACACATATGGATCAGGAGGATGATTTACCCAAGTTATATTTATTGAATTTCAATTTGTATGGAAGTGAATGGACAAGAGACTACTAAAACTCTCCAAGTGTGTTATCAAAGGATCTAAAGGTTTATCTTCTCAACAAGGACAGTTTCTAGCTCACCAGCTCCAAGCAAGGTCACTTGTGAAACCAAAGATTACTAGTTCAAGAGGTCAAAATGCAAGAATCCAAAGTGTAAAAAATATTCTAAGAGCGGGATAAGTGACCTACTCTAATCTGGATCAGCCTATGAAGACTGAAAATGACAGGATAGCAAAAATGAGCAAGTCGACAGTTTGACACTTAAGAATTGATATTTGTTGATTGTTTTGGTGTTTGTCTTAATGTTTGGGTGTATGTTTTGATCTTTCACTCACGCAAGACACATCAGGTAGATTGTTTATTGTAAAAGAAATAGTCACATCACAACCTAGGTAAGCCAGGACAATATCTATTGAATTCCCTCTCTGTGAGGCCTACTTTTGACTGCTATAGTTTTACTATTTTGTTCTCATGCTTTCAATAGTTTATGCTTTGACATAATTTGACTATCAGAGACTTTTTATACATTTGACGATCGATGGAATCATGTGTTATATATTTAACACCTGATTTTGTAATCAGGCTACTTTTGAGATGGTTTATTTTCTGATTCAGTTTTAGCTTATGTTGATGTCTTATATGGATTTAAATGTATGAACGTAATATGATGAAAATGGTTTAGGAAACCAATGCTAGGTTATTTCAGTTCTATTACAAATATGGTTTATATGTATGTATATCATTGATGTCATGTTATGTTTCATATCATGTCGTTTTGGATCTACTGATGTGTGCATTGAGTGTGCTGAAAAAGTTGGCCATGGATCTAAATCGGGGACCCAGTACTGGAACCTATGTAAATAACCATGCTTTCCAAGGTCCTGTCTATATAAAGAGACATGGACCTCATTTTTATGTGTTTATTTCGTAAACGTGGTTTGCATGTGTGTTATTAAATTAGTAAATAGTCATGTAATTGAGTCATGTCATTGTTTTAATTTAATGTGCCAAGTTTGGCAATTATTGTAATTTAATTATTGACATGGCTAGTTATAGGGAAACCAAGGTTAGTCAAGGGTTAACTAAGGTCATCTAGGAGTAGTACCCAAGTTTACCCCAGGGTTAGAAGTTTCTAGAATTTCTTTGACTTAGAAATCCGTAGGCTAACTTCAGGGTGAGATTTAGAGGGTCTTTTGGGCTCCTAGGGGGTAACTGGGGTAAGTTTTAGTCACCCAAATTCGTACCCTATGGGTTAGGAGTCATTTTATGTCATTTATGAGCCTCTAAACTCATTTATTACTCCCTTTAAGTGTCATTTTTAACTTTGAGCGAATTTGGAAGACGAGTGTGACTTTGGTTAACCTCACTCTCTCTTTTACCCAAGTTTCATTTGACTTCACCCTTGGAGGGTTAGGATGTGGTTTAGTTTAGGATTGGTTAGAGTAACCTCACCCTTGGGTTAAGCCTTTCTCATGTTGGAGGTTTTTCTATTTAGGGAAGATTTTAGGATGATTCGAGTGTTCACCCACTCTCTACCCTTAGAGACAGAATTCAGTTTGAAGGAGCCTTTGGAGAAGGAGCTTAGGAAGGATAGCTCAACACCATTCATTTTCATACCTTAGCTTGGATTAAGGTTGGATTTCTTTAAAATTTAATTTTTTATGTTTATGTGTGTTCTTGAGCTCAAGGACTCCATTAATGGAGTCATATGTGTTTTAAAGCTTTTATTTTTGTTGAAAATTTCTTTATCTATTTCTCAATGTCTTTACTTTGTGTTTGATTTCGAATGGGTCTTCAAGGTACACTCACCCTTGGGAGGGTAGAGTAGCCTTGGAGGGGTAGATGGAAATAATTCCTGTTAATTTTAGTGTCTCCCATGTGAGGAGAGAAAAACTTGGGGTAACATGATACCCATGAAGCTAAGAAGGGCCTGAGGGCATCTAGGAGGTATAAGGAGGTTAATCAGGATAGCATCTTGTAAAGATGGTCCTTTTCAAGTCTATGTGAGGCTTGTGTATTCTATTTTTATTCTTGGCTTTCTCCTTCAGTGAGGTCTACCACTACCCTTGTATTCGGAATTTCTCTTGGAGATACTTTCTCTTGTTCATCCAAATGTTGGGAAGCTTTCTTGTGTTTGAGTCTCTATTTCATTTCCTGCTTGTGGGGTGCTTCTGTTTGTAACCCATTCCAGATTGGATCCCCAAGCTCGGGGGTGGCCTTGTAAAGGCCTAGGTTGGGAGGTGAGCCTCCATGGTCAACCTCAACGTTTATCAGGTTCTTGAAGGGATAGCAAGGATGAATAATACCCTTATGTGGAAGATGGGTATGGTTAGAAAATGATCATTTGTCATCCTGATGCTTTAGAAATTTTATTAATATTTAGTTTTATCAGATTCCTATGGTCTTATGTAACCTTTGTATTATATTGTAATTTATATTTTTTCCTTATGAATGCGGTGATCCTATGAAGAGGGAGCAAAACAAGTTTCAATGTGCATTTGGTACAAATGGTATATATATTGTAAAATTGTCTAAATTTATTTTATCTAAGATTAGAAATGGAGATCCTATAGAATTTGTAAACAAATGTTATTATGAATTGGAAAGAGAATTGAAAATTTTAAGTTCCTTGCATATTGAGTAGTTCAAATTTTAAGGTTTATTTAAAAAAAAAAAACTTAAAAGGAAATTCTGGAAAATTTATTTCAAAAAAAAAAAAATGCTTGAAATTAAATTTTCTTCTACCATTATGATTAGCATTAAATTTGGGATTCAAATATGTAATTTTTTTAAAAAAAAAATATTTCCTTATGCTCACTATTTTCATATATACAGTCATTTACACCAATATTTTTTTTTTCAAATACTCATAAATATATATATATATATATATAGGCATACATATATAAATATAAATATATATATAACTTAACCATGTTATAAAAATAAAAAAAAATGTATTCGGGCGTCTTATTTTATTATTCAAAACTATTTTTTTTAAGAAAAATAAAATTATAATTTTTTTTGGGAGCGCTGAAGCCCCCCCCGACCGCAGGCCATCCTCCCTCCGTTGGGGGCTACGCGGGACGCAGGCCACCCATTGTGCTGTGCACAGTGGGGAGGTGTCGCCACCTGACACCGGTCGCCCCTTCCCCGCCTGTGCTTTTACTTGGCAGGCGGTGGTGCCGCCACTTGTGGCCACCACCGTGCCGCCTCCTCCCCTTCATCCTCCGCTCTGCGACCACACATCACCGCCGGAAAACCCTCTCGCTGCCGCTCCTTTTAAAATCACCTAGGGTTTATGAACTGTGTAAAATAGAATTTAGATAAGGAATTTTTTTTATTCTATTATAGTATGTTTTAGTTTTAGGTGTTTATAAATTCTTTTTTTTATTATTTCATTTTTTTCTTACATAATACAACATGGCGATCTTAGATTTAATTTGTATATTAGGTTTGATTTGTTTTTATGAATATATTTTAATTTTAGGATATTTCTTTAGAGATAAAGATTTTTTTTAAATTTTTTTTTATATTTTAGATTATTGTTGAGGATTAGATTAAATTTTGATGTGAGATTATTTTAGAAGTAGATTTAAATTTTCAATTTTTTTATTATTTAAGTACTGTTTTAAATGTATAGTTTTTAAAAACCAAGAGAGGGGGAAATTAGATTTACTTGCAAATAGAATTGATTTTTGATTATATAAATGTTTAATATCATGGTTGAAAAATGAGATGTACATGCTATTATTCTTTATTTAAGATTTTTAAATGAAGTTATTTATATCAATCAGGTTAAATGATTGATAACTAAATGGGTAAATATAAGTTCTAAAACGTTAGATATTTAAATAAATTATTCTTTTAAAGTAATAAGCGTTAGACATTTTAACGTCCCCTTTTGACCGTTCTTGTACAGGGTTGACTTTAAGTCATCCATGGTCAAACCTTGTCCGTACATCTTGAGATTTGAACCAGAAGATTCTTGTAGCCTAAGGACCCTAGGGTTTCAGTTTTGCACCTTTCAGAGATAGTTGACTTTTTGGTCAACATAGGTTGACTTTTCGGTCAACTATCTCAAAATGCGTGCCTTGGCCCTCTCCAGAACTTAGTAGTCCCTAAAAATGTCCCTTCTCTTATTTTGGGGTATAGTTGACTTTTGGTAAACTACCTCAGTTTGCGTGCATATCAAGTTTGGAGCTTCAGGCATCCTTTAGGAAAGCTCCAAAAGCTATTCATCTCTTTGTAACCTTTCTAGTTTCGTTTATCCCCTTGCACCATTTTACGTGCACATGTTACCCTTGTGATAGTTTTGTTATCCTTTTCAGTGCATTATTAAAAAAAATTTGTTCGTGTGAATTTGCCCAACTTTTGGGCATGACATTTTGGTATTAGAGCCATGTTAAGCAACATTGGGAACCTAACCCACTAGGTATCACTAAAATTGTCTTGCATATGTAGGATGCCACCTATCACTTGTCAAGCCTGTCAGCAAGGGCATGGTCGGTGACGTATCCCCGTGGCACGTGTAGAGGTACAACCTAAAGTGGAGGATCGTATGAGGGATCAGATTGCACCTCCTAAACCCCCTCCCAACCCTAATGCAGTGCATTTGTTGGCCTTTCAGAACCTGGCCAGGCTCATACTGGACCGCATGCCACCTGTTAATCAGGAAAAAGAGAGAAGTAGGAGCCCACCTCCTAGAGCAAGAGGGAATTAGATAGATTAGGAAGATGAATCCATTGTAGTACCAGGTGGTGTTCCTAGGGGAGGTGCATAGAGACTCAATAGGGAAACCCTCGATATCGGGAATTAGATCACAAAATTGGTGAGGCTTAAATCACCTCCCACCATAGGAGAAGTAGATGGGGTAGGAGCTGAGGCTTGGCTTTTAGTACTGGAGAGGTGCTTTGGGTTGCGGAACTATGGCAGCAACCTTAAGGCATGGTTCGCAATCCTTTTGCTTAGAGACAGGGCCTCCACTTGGTGGAGGCATGAGGAGACCAAGGGACTCATTGATATCAATACCCTCACTTGAGGAGCTTTCCTCAAGCTCTTCAAAGAGCGATATATTTCAAAATGGTTCAGACAGCACCATATAGACGAGTTCCATGACCTCCGGCAATGGCGTCTTACAATAGCCCAGTATGAGGGCAAGTTTATTGATCTCCTACCCTATGTTGAATACATGGGAAACAAGAAGCTATAGGTGAACAGGTTCATCAAGGGATTAAATCTTGCAATTTTAGATAGGGTACGCATGGTACCTTCAGGAAACTTGAGGTTCATGGTGGATAGGGCCTTAGTGGCCGAAGAGATAGTCTAAGGCCCACAGGACTTTAGGGATGGGTCGCAGAACCATAATACCTCATCTCAGGCCTCTGGATATCAAAAGAACACATGGAAAGGGAATCAGAGGAACTCTTTAGGGACATATAGGGCCCCACAGCAGCAACAACAATAGTAGCAACAACAGCAGCCACAAAAGTCATAGCAGAACCAGTGACAGAGGGCACCTCAGGTTTAGCAAGGCTCCAAGTCCAAACAGTGGTAGTCTCAGGGTCCTAAGAAGGACCAAAGGTCTCAAGCACCAAATATCCCTCCAGCACGGACTCAGCAGTCCTCTAAGGGAGGTTATAGCAATTCATCTAGGACTGCAGGATCACAGTATTCTAGGCCTCCTAGTGTTCAGGTTCAGTCATGGGGGCCATGTTACACATGTGGTGCCATGGGGCACTTAGCTAGAGAGTGCCCATAGGGTGGTAGTCAGCATATGGTATTTTCGAAACCAACAGTAGGGGACAAGGGGAAATCCCACATGGTTTTTGCAGCAGTGGACAATCGTCAGGCAGAGCACCAGGCTACCGTTATTGAGGCCTCAGGTAAGATCAAAGGTAGTGATGTTACTATTATTTTTGATATAGGAGCCACTAACTCCTTTGTTTCTCCATCGGTTGTGGAGTGTTGCAGGCTGGTGGCAGCTAGACAAGAGGTTAGTTGGGAAGTAGAGTTATCTTTAGGAGCTAGAGTTTCCGTAACCTCGATGGTTAGAGATTGTCTGATCCAGATTGGTGGGATGACCACCATAGCTAATCTCAGAGTTACTCCCATTGGATCTTATGGTCTAGTCCTTAGCATGGATTGGCTAAGCGCCCACAGATCCAAGCTAGATTTTCATAAGAAGAGGATCGAATGTTTGGATGATAATGGTACAAATATAGTTATTACTGGGGTTCATAGGCCTATATCCCTCTGTGTGATATCTTCTATGCAGCTTAAGCGATGCATGCAAAAGGGATGTCAGTTGTATTCCATCACCATCTGCAATAGGGGAGAAGAGACAGAGAAGGAAACCTCTCTTGATGACTTCCCCATTCTTCAAGAGTTTGTAGATGTTTTTCTTTCGGAGCTACCGGGTATGCCTCCTCTTAGGGTAGTAGACTTTGACATTGATCTCATACCAGGAGCTGAGCCAATTTCTAGAGCACCTTATAGGATGACCACTAATGAGCTTAATGAGCTCAAGTTATAGCTTGAGGAACTATTAGGGAAAGGACACATTCATCCTAGTGTTTCTCCTTGGGGTGCACCAGTTATCTTCGTGAAGAAGAAAGATGACTCTCTTAGGTTGTGCATGGATTATCGATAGTTGAACAAGGTGACCATCAAGAATCGATATCCTCTACCTAGGATCGATGACTTGTTCGATCAGTTGCAGGGTGCCCAAGTATTCTCTAAGATAGACCTCAAATCAAGTTATCATCAGTTGAGGATCGTGGATAGTGATATTCACAAGACTGCATTCTGCACTAGATATGACCCCTATGAATTCACTGTGGTTCCATTCAGTCTTACGAATGCTCCAGCTGTGTTCATGAGTCTTATGAATGGAGTATTTCAAACCTTCCTTGACAATTTTGTAGTTGTGTTTCTCGATGACATCTTGATATATTCCAAGGATGAGAAAGAGCACAAGGAACACTTGAGGGAAGTTTTGGAGTGTCTTAGAGACAATCAGTTGTATGGTAGTTTGGCAAAGTGTTCTTTCTTTAGAGTAGAGGTCAAGTACCTTGGCCATGTTATCTCAGGTGATGGGATCTCAGTAGACCCATCAAAGATTGATGCCATCATGGATTGGCCAGCACCTACCACTGTGACTGAAGTTAGGAGTTTCATGGGTTTAGCCGGTTACTATAGATGGTTTGTTAATGGTTTCTCTCAGGTAGCACACCCCATTACTTCTCTTCAGTGTAAGGGAAAGAATTTTGAGTGGACTGAGAAGTGTGATAAGGCTTTTCAGGAGCTCAAGAGAGCACTTACCAGTGCACCCATTTTAGCTATTCTAGAGCCTTCAACAGAATTTATGGTATGCACAGACACTTCCTTGGATGGTTTGGGAGCAGTTCTTATGCAAGGCAGGTGAGCTATAGCCTACGATTCTAGGAAACTAAAGACTCATGAGCTCAACTACCCTACCCATGACCTTGAGCTCGCAGCAGTGGTGCATGCTTTAGTTAGATGGCAACATTTTCTCTTAGGACATTAGTTCAAACTTCATTCATACCATCAGAGTCTTCAGTACATCTTCACTCAGTCGAACCTTAATGCTAGACAGAGAAGATGGATGGAGTTCTCATGTGAATATGATTTTGATGTCCATTACATCAAAGGGAAAGAGAACGTGGTCGCAAATGCCTTGAGTAGGAGATGACATGAGATTTCTTCTATGTCTAGTGGCATGGATTTGAGAGATCACATCCTTCATCACTTGCAAGAGGATGAGTTGTATGTAGAAGTTTGTGAGTTGATTCAATCTCAGAGACCCCTTAAGGGGAAGTTTTTAGAGTATGCCTTGGAGTTCGATGGACTATTGCGTCATAGAGGACGTATCTATATACCTTCTTCCAGAGGATTGTGTGAGCTTGTGATGCTTGAGGCTTGTAGGGCCCCTTATGCAACACATCCTGGGGTTAAGAAGATGCATGCCGACTTGAAGAAACTATATCATTGGCTAGGCATGAGGTTGTAGATTGCAGAGATGGTAGCTAGATGCTTAGAGTGCTAGAGCGTGAAGGCGGAACAGCGTCATCCAGGTGGTCTCCTTCAACCTCATGAGATTCCAGTGTGAAAATGGGACACCATATCTATGGATTTCATAGTAGGCCTTCCTATGTCTTCTCGTTGTCATGATGCTATCATGGTGACAGTCGACAAGTTGAATAAGGTGGCTCACTTTTCACCCATGCGTACAACTTTTACCACACCAACAGTGGCACAAGTTTTCTTACAATATATAGTCAGACTTCATGGCGTACCTCATAAGATCATCTCAGATAGAGATTCTCTCTTCACTTCATCCTTTTGGAGAGAACTTCAAGCATCTATGGGTACTAGGCTCAACTTCAGTACAGCTTATCATCCTGAGATAGATGGACAGATCAAAAGGGTCAATCAAGTGTTAGAGGACATGCTTCACATGTATGTCATGGACCATCAGACCCAGTGTGAAGAATACCTACCACCTAGTGGAGTTTGCCTATAACAACATGCACCAGACTTCCTTGGGTATGCCTCCCTACCAGGCTCTTTATGGTAGGCCATGCAGGACCCCACTCTGTTGGGATAGGATCGAGGATAGAGTTTCCATTGGTCCTGAGCTAGTCAGAGATATGGAGTAGCAGGTGACTTTGATTAGGCAGCAACTTGAGGAAGCTCAAGATAGGTAGAAGAAGTATGCATATGCGAAGAGGATTGATCAAGCCTATCTAGTTGGAGACAGAGTCTTCTTGAGAGTGCGACTGCATAAGATTCCAATCCATTTTGGAAAGGGCTCTAAGCTAGCACCCCATTTTGTTGGACCTTTTGAGATCCTTGAGAGAATAGGACTAGTTGCTTACCAATTAGAATTTCCACCTAGCCTGTCACGCATCCATAATATATTTCATGTTTCAGTTCTGAGGAAGTATATATATGATGAGTCTCATGTGATAGATTGGGATGCCTTGCAGGTGGAGTCGGATGGACAGCTGGCATTGGAGGCAATTCGTATATTGCCTCAGTGAACTTTGGGCCTTCGAGGCAAAGAGCTAAACCAGGTTAGGGTCTAGTGGGATTGCTATGACGAGGTTATAGCCTCTTGGGAGGACACAACACATATGAGATCACAGTACCCTCACCTCTTCGATGAACTCCAAGAGGAAGTTCATGCCTAGAGGGGGTGGATGTGAGGCCTACTTTTGACTGCTATAGTTTTACTATTTTGTTCTCATTCTTTTAGTAGTTTATGCTTTGATATACTTTGACTATCAAAGACTTTTTATATATTTGAGGATCGGTGGAATTCTGTGTTACATATTCAGCACCTGATTTTGTAATCAGGGTACTTTTGAGATGGTTTATTTTCTGATTCACTTAAAGCGTATGTTGATGTCTTATATGGATTTAAATGTATGAATGTAATATAATGAAATTGGTTTAGAAAACCAATGCTAGGTTATTTCAGTTCTATTACAAATATGGTTTATATATATGTATATCATTGATGTCGTGTTATGTTTCATATCATGTCATTTTGGATCTACTGATGTGTGCATTGAGTGACAGGAAAAGTTGACCATGGATCTAAATCGGGGACCCAGTACTGGAACCTATGTAAATAACCGTGCTTTCCAAGGTCCTATCTATATAAAGAGACATGGACCTTGTTGTTATGTGTTTATTTTGTAAACGTTATTAAATTAGTAAATGTTCATGTAATTGAGTCATGTCATTGTTTTAATTTAATGTGCCAAGTTTTGCAATTATTGTAATTTAATTATTGACATAGCTAGTTATAGGGAAACCAAGGTTAGTCAAGGGTTAACTAAGGTCATCTAGGAGTAGTACCCAAGTTTACCCTAGGGTTAGAAGTTTCTAAAATTTCTATGACTTAGAAATCTGTAGGTTAACTTCAGGGTGAGAATTAGAGGGTCTTTTGGGCTCCTAGGGGGTAACCGAGGTCATTTTTAGTCACCCAACTTGGTACCCTATGGGTTAGGGGTAATTTTCTGTCATTAATGAGCCTCTAAACTCATTTATTACTCCCTTTAAGTGTCATTTTCAACTTTGAGCGAATTTGGAAGAGGAGTGTGACTTTGGTTAACCTCACTTTCTCTTCTACCCAAGTTTCATTTGACTTCACCCTTGGAGGGTTAAGATGTGGTTTAGTTTAGGATTAGTTAGAGTTACCTCACCCTTGGGTTAAGCCTTTCTCATGTTGGAGGTTTTCCTATTTAGGAAAGATTTTATGATGAGTTGAGTGTTCACCCACTCTCTACCCTTAGAGACAGAATTCAGTTTGAAGGAGCCTTTAGAGAAAGAGCTTAGGAAGGATAGCTCAACACCATTCCTTTTCACACCTTAGCTTGGATTAAGGTTGGATTTATTTAAAAGTTAATTGTTTGTGTTTATGTGTGTTCTTGAGCTCAAGGACTCCATTAATGAAGTCATATGTGTTTTAAAACTTTTATTTTTGTTGGAAATTTCTTTATTTGTTTCTCAATGTCTATACTTTGTGTTTGATTTTGAATGGGTCTTCAAGGTACACTCACCCTTGGGAGGGTAGAGTAGCCTTGGAGGGGTAGCTAAAAATGATTCCTGTTAAGTGTAGAGTCTCCCATGTGAGGAGGGAAAAACTTGGGGTAACATGATACCCATGAAGCCAAAAAGGGCCTGAGGGCATCTAGGAGGTATAAGGAGGTTAATCAGGATAGCATCTTGTATAGATGGTCATTTTTAAGTCCATATGAGGCTGGTGTATTCTATGTTTATTCTTGGCTTTCTCCTTTAGTGAGGTCTACCACTACCCCTATTTTCAGAATGTCTCTTGGAGATACTTTCTCTTGTTCATCCAAATGTTTGGAAGCTTTCTTGTGTTTGAGTCTCTATTTCATTTCCTGCTTGTGGGGTGTTTCTGTTTGTAACCCATTCTAGATTGGATCCCCAAGCTTAGGGGTGGCCTTGTAAAGGCCTAGGTTGGGAGCTGAGCCTCCATGGTCAACCTCAACGTTTATCAGGTTCTTGAAGGGATAGCAAGGATGAATAATATCCTTATGTGGAAGATGGGTATGGTTAGAAAATGATCATTCGTCATCCTGATGCTTTAGAAATTTCATTAATGTTTAGTTGTATTAGATTCCTATGGTCTTATGTAACCTTTGTATTATATTGTAATTTATATTTTTTCCTTATGAATGCGGTGATCCTATGAAGAGGGAGCAAAACAAGTTTCAATGTGCATTTGGTACAAATGATATATATATTGTAAAATTGTCTAAATTTATTTTTATCTAAGATTAGAAATGGAGATCCTATAGAATTTGTAAACAAATTTTATTATGAATTAGAAAGAGAATTGAAATTTTTAAGTTCCTTGCAATATTGAGTAGTTCAAATTTTAAGGTTTATTTTTAAAAAAAAGAACTTAAAAGGAAATTCTGAAAAATTTATTTCAAAAAAAAAAAATGCTTGAAATTAAATTTTCTTCTACCATTATGATTAG
>MU228046.1:526271-541029 GCA_018584345.1 Thuja plicata | reverse complement strand
TATATATATATTTATATATGTCTAGGCATACATATATAAATATAAATATATATATAACTTAACCATGTTATAAAAATAAAAAGAAAAAAGGTATTCGGGCGTCTTATTTTATTGTTCGAAACTATTTTTTTAAGAAAAGTAAAATTATAATTTTTTTTGGGAGGGTCGAAGCCCCCCGGCCATAGGTCATCCTCCCTCTGTTGGGGGCCGCACGGGATGCAGGCCACCCACTGTGCTGTGCATAGTGGGGAGGTGCCACCACTCAACGCCGACCGCCCCTTGCCTTCCTATGCTTTTACTTGGCAGACGGTGGTGCCGCCGCTTCCGGCCACCACCGCACCACCTCCTCCCCTTCATCCTCCGCCCTGCGACCATACACCGCCGTCGGAAAACCCTCTTGCTGCCGCTGGTTATTAATTCGGCCGCCGCTCCTTTTAAAATTGCCTAGGGTTTATGAACTGTGTAAAATAGACTTTAGATAAGGAAATTTTTTTATTCTATTATAGTATGTTTTAGTTTTAGGGTTTATAAATTCTTTTTTTTATTATTTCATTTTTTTCTTACATAATACAACATGGCGATCTTAGATTTAATTTGTATATTAGGTTTGATTTATTTTTATGAATATATTTTAATTTTAGGATATTTCTTTAGAGATAAAGATTTGTTTTAAATTTTTTTTTATATTTTAGATTATTGTTGAGGATTAGATTAAAATTTGATGTGAGATTATTTTAGAAGTAGATTTTAATTTTAATTTTTTTTTATTTAAGTACTGTTTTAAATGTATAGTTTTTAAAAACCAAGAGAGGGGGAAATTATATTTACTTGCAAATAGAATTGATTTTTGATTATATAAATGTTTAATATCATGGTTGAAAAATGAGATGTACACGCTATTATTCTTTATTTAAGATTTTTAGATGAAGTTATTTATATCAATCAGGTTAAAGGATTGATAACTAAATGGGTAAATATAAGTTCTAAAATGTTAGATATTTAAATAAATTATTCTTTTAAAGTAATAAGCGTTAGACATTTTAACGTCCCCCTTTTGACCATTCTTGTACACAGTTGACTTTAAGTCAACCATGGTCAAACCTTGTCTGTACGTCTCGAGATTTGAACTAGAAGATTCTTGTAGCCTCTGGACCCTAGGGTTTTAGTTTTACACCTTTCAAAGATAGTTGACTTTTTGGTCAACATAGGTTGACTTTTTGGTCAACTATCTTGAAATGTGTGCCTTGGCCCTCTCTAAAACTTAGTAGTCCCTAGAAATGTCCCTTCTCTTATTTTAGGGTATGGTTAACTTTTGGTCAACTCTAGTTGACCTTTGGTCAACTCTAGTTGACCTTTGGTCAACTGCCTCAATTTACGTGTAGATCAAGTTTGGAGCTTCAGGAATCCTTTAGGAAAGCTCTGAAAGCTATTCCTCTCTTTGTAACCTTTTTGGTTTCGTTTATCCCCTTGCACCATTTTGCGTGCACATGTTACCCTTGTGATAGTTCTGTTATCCTTTTCAGTGCGTTATTAAAAAATATTTGTTCGTGTGTTTTTGTCCAACTTTTGGGCATGACACACTTGAACTAAAGTTCAACCACGCTTACTCACAGAGGACAACTTAGAAGCTTGGAGGCACGGGTTCCTCCTTACATGTGCACTCACTTCTCAGGCACACCAAGCTTTGAATCCCAAGGGAATCATTTCTCAAAGGACTGTTGTCTCTACTAAGAGCTGTGAAAATGTGGGATGTTTTAGTTAGTCTCTAACCTTCCGTGCCAATAGATATAGGGTTTTTGGTCACTAAAACAAAGTTTGTAGTCAAGGCATTCATTCAAGTGGTTGTGATCAAGTCATTTTTCCAATTAAGGGGGCTCTCCCAATCCTTTCAAAGCAATGTTTTCACCTTAACAATGTAGGGACTTTAACGCACCACTAGGGTGCTAGAGGAGATTTTGGTTGCCACAATAAATTCACACCTGTCCACTATGAAACTAATCACAATGGCATTTTTTATATACCGGTTCAGAAGGGCTTGGCTTTAGCCTATTACCGGTTGGGAAATCCACTCTCACTGGCTCTATTAAAGCACTTGGGAGATAGCCATGCTAAAATAATTATATGAGTTTCTCTTACACCCAAGATCTACAAAGGCAAGGGGAGAGGATACGTTCATATAATTCTTAGGATTATAATCTAGAAGACACTTCAAACACATAAGAAAATGACAATAATGTTTCTGGATTTCTGATTATCCCAAAAGGGCGAGAGCACAATTTCCTGACATTATTGCCATTCCTAAAAATACAAAATACAAGTTCAGTTTAGAATTCTTGCATGTGGGTTCCTATTTTAATAAAACAAAAAAAAATTCAAGCACAATATTTAGTGTGCTATCGATCAAGGCAACCTGCAAGATGATTCGCTAGTAGTATTTTATTGAGTCTTCTTTTTCAACGTCCTGCAAACCACTGTTAGGCTGTAACTAAAGATAAGAATTAAGAATAACAAAGCCAAAGATTGGTCAATGTTAGAAAAATCATAAAATTAGAAATCTGATTGCATATTCAGAAAGTAGATAAAAAATCACGCACTTTCAAAAAAACTTTCGCTCAAAAATGTTACCGTATGAGCCCATACGAGGCTTTGAAAGCTGCAAAACAGAGGATTAGATAGGTACAGTGATGGAAACCTACAAATTTTGATAAATCTATGACTCAAATCTAGAAACTAAGAACAACCCAAAAATATTCAGACAATTCTACCCAAAATCAAAAAATATTGCACTCAATTTTGACCTAAAATGAGCAAGATATGATCGTTTGAAGTTAGATTACAATTTAAAAAATTCCAATGGTGAAGGTAAAGAATTTTCAAACCCTGTTGATGTCAGCAGACTGCAGCATTAAAATTGACGGGTTGGGTACCATCACAGAAGGCCCAGATTTTGACGGTGATATGGCCATCAAATTTAACATAGTAAAAAAAAAATTATTTTTTATTTTTTATTTTTTTTTCAGATTTATTTTTTCAATTTTTTTTTGAAAATATGCCTCGATCTATGTGTAGAGATAATCCAAAATCTGCCTTGATTTTTGTGCAAGCTTGTTTGGGCAAAAATATTTGCCACAGATTTGACTTTCGTCAAATATGGGCAAGTTTATAGTTGTTTTCAACTGAAACGGTGATCGGAACGTGATGGTGGGGTCGATTTGGCTCAAATAAGAGCTTTAAAGACACTGAGAGAATAATAGATAGAAGATAGATAAATTTTCAAATGTGATGACAGAAATAGATGTTCTGCCCCATGGTGAGCGCCAAAAATGTGTGCTAAAATATTGACACACTTCTATGAGTCATTACATTCAAGATTGCTCAAGAATAAAGTCTCAAATGATGAGTCATAGCTTTCTATTCATGGAGTGCAAATGTTTGTATTGGAGGCCCTCAGATTGACCTAGTTTGTGCCCATGCAAGTACACCATAAAATGAGAGATTCAAAGAGGAAAAGAAATAATGCTAGTCTCCATGATCATCAAGTATGTATGCAAATAAAAACTATTCTATATGATAACAATGCAAGAAAGGAAGTTAATCTATATGATAACAATGCATGATTATTCTATGAAAGGAAATACAAATGTAAGATTAATATATGAAAGGAAATATGAATTTAATCTAATATGCAAGTGCAAAATTAATCTAAGTGGATTGCCATGGGGCATGAAAGAAGAAGAAAAGAAGAGAGAAGTTGCAATATCCAAGCTCAAGTGCTCAAATTCTCCTCAAAAAGTGCTCTCCAAACCTGCAGCATAACAATAACATAAAAATTCTATATTTGATTTGATGTCTAAATGAGAAGGAGAGGCCTCCTTATAAAGGAAAGTGTGGAGAGGAATGTATCCTCAAGAGCAATGTGAAATAAATCCCTAAAAAGACAAGTAAAAGGAAAAAACCCACCACTTAGGAATATGTGTGAAAAAATGAGTTTTATTTATTTTTTATTTGATTTATTTCCTTTTTTTTCATCAAAAAGAGAGCTTTAAGTGGGGATTTTATTTATTTAATTAGAGAAGGATTTTATTTCAATTAAATAAGATAATATTATTTAATTAACAGAGAGATTTTAATTAAATATGATGAGATCATTTAATTAAATGATATATTTTAATTAAATAAGATTATTTCATTTAATTAAAAGAGATGTTTTCTTTTAATTAAATAAGATTATTGATGAAATGATCAAAACTTAGGAAATATTGAATTAATTATGATTTGATCAAGGAAATTGATATGAATTGAAAATTTTGCAAAGCATTGATTCAGGAATTTGTTAAATTGATTCTGGTCATTTGATAAATTGAAGAATGGGGGCCCATAGTCTAGGTGACCATTTTAGGGTGCATACAAATTCAAGCTTCAAAAACATAAATACAAACAATGAAACAGGAAAAGGAGAAACCATTGACAAAATTATCTATGGACACCATTTGTCCATTTCCTTTCGATAAAAGTTTACACCATTAGAAATCCCAAAATTTGACAAGTATAGTGGTCATTCCGACCCAAAAGACCACATTTGGAAATTTTGTGCCCTATGTACAGAGTTTATGCATGAACAAACATATCTTATGCACATCTTTCCACGAAGCTTAGGTGGTCAAGCTATGAATTGGTTTTCAAAGTTACCCATATGGATAAAAACTTTTGATGAACTGACGAATATATTTTTACAACAGTATTCATATAACATACAACATCCTATTTCTATGATTGAAATATGTAGCATTCAACAACAGACGGGAGAATCATTCCTGAATTTTCTTCAACGGTGGAGAAGAGTATTTTCTAGATATCCACAACTCATTCCTGAGTCCAAAAAGATGGACATCTTTACCAATGCATTACTCGACGAGTATAATTACCCACTTCAAATGCAAGATCTTTCTACTTTTGATTAACTTGTGAAGAGTGCACTGAAGATTGAAATTGTGCTTGTAAAGAAAGGTGAAGTTTCCCTTTCAAAAGAAACAAAATTTAATTACAATTCCAAAGATAAGACCAAATACTAGAATAAGAAAAAACACATAGTGAACGATGGGGTAGTCAACAATGTTTCTCCCCAACCCAAACTAGTAGTATTCAATTTGACAACTGGCTCAAAAGTCCTAAAAGCTGCTTTAGATAACACAAAATCATCCTCCAAAGGAATAAGTAACCTTATGAAGGAGAAACCATGGGTTAAATGAAAGAGGGACTTTGATCCCTTGGGTGAATCTTATGAATCAGCCTTTAAGACTCTATTGGCTAACAAAGTGATCACGTTTCCAGATAACTCCAAGCCACATGAACCAAAGGTAAAACTAAAATGGTGGAGAGACAATGATTACTGTGCATATCATAGAAATAAGGGACATACAACAGAGAATTGGATGAGGTTAAAACATGGAATCCAAGACCTCATTGATATTGAAACCATCACAGTAGACAATCATGCAACAAACATTGATCATAAGGCATTTAAGAATCCCTTGCCTAAATATGAGAAAATAGAATCTTCTAAATAGGGTGCTTCTATTAATCACATGTACACCACCCCAGATGATAAGGTCATCCACATGATTGAACCAGTCTCTCCTGAATATTGTAGCATTATCATTGTCAAAACTGATAAGCAAGAGTCTAGAATAGAAAACATCATGACCTGAGTGCAAGCAAAGGTCACCTTGGGAAAAGGAGGGTCTTCTAACTCCTCATCTCAAAATCAATTGATGATACCCAAATAATGGATGCCCACCAGAAAACAACCGACTGTGAGTGCCTCCAAGGTATCTCAATCTAAATAATTGGTTTCATCCCATGCTCCAGACTATAGCATCGTTGATTAATTGCACAGAACCAACGCACAAATTTCAATATTTGAATTGCTCAAAATCTCTCTAGATTAGAGAGATCTTAGATATAGCTTTATCAAACTCCAATGTTCCTAAAGATTTCGATTTGGATCAGTTTCAATCTATGGTTGGTCATTTGACTTCAGCACATTATCTATCCTTTTTAGAGGAAGATGATAAATCCCTAATTCATCCACATAATATTCCATTGCGTATTGAAGTCATGATTAATAAAAACCATGTCAAATGAGTCTTGATAGATGGAGGCACAAGGTTGAACATTTGCACCTACAAACTGATTGAAGAATTGGGATTTTGAGAATATGTCATTGATCCAAAGAATAAGATTACCATAAAGGCATATGATAAACAAGAGAGATCTTCCAAAGGTCTCATAACTCTTCCCATAAGAGTGGGTCCCATGGAGAGAGATGTCACTTTCTAGGTATTAGATCTTCTGTTGGCTTACAACATCTTATTGGGAAGACCCTGGATACATAAAATGAAATTTGTCCCATCCATTTACCATCAGTCTATCAAGTTTCCATTTAATAGTGTCAAGGTCAACATTCTTGTAGACGCTAGCTATGCATGTAATACATTGTTTCAAGAAGTAGACACTATCATACCCCATAACAAAGAGGCTTCAACTTCAGAGTCAACCAGTGACTTACTGAAAGAAATGGAAAAATGTTGAAGATTAAGGACACTGGTATGGGTGGGTACACATTGGAACTTGCACTATCAATCACATCTCTTCCCACATCACATAGGTCTTATGGGAGATCTTCAGAAGAGATGAAACTAACAACATCTAAAGCAATCTATGATGATAACTTTTTTAAAGCCAACATATCATTAGAGGATGAAAAAGAAGAATAAGCCATTCTAGATTACCTATATAAGGAGCCTGAAAACAATGAAATCAAACAATGTGAAATATCGCCAGAAAAATATGGAGAGGGATATGATTTGGCTTGAAAAATGGGTTATTCAGGTACAGGACCCATTGGATATAATTACAATGGACACCAGAAACCAATATATGTTTAATTCAGATGACCTAGGGACACAAATTGTCTAGGGTTCTTATCAAAGAAAGCACAAAGGGACAAGAATATTCTAGATAAAGGAAAGAAACATCAGGTTCATCTATATGAAGAAGGGAAGAACACAACATAACAAAACAATGACACACCCACTTGTAGGTTGGATGATTCTGATAAGGAGGATGTGTATCCTTCTCCTATTCCTCCCAATATCTTGGCTCTTCTCTTTGATGAAGAAACATCACAGGTCATTGCTACTAAATAGCGTGTTCTAGAGGAATATCCAATAGCTTCTGATCAGTCAGAGACTATTATATCTGAACAAGATCCAACTATAGAAGAAAGGAATCTAACCATAGAATATCTTTTAGATAGAACTCATCCAAACTGGGGGCAATGAGTGGAATTCACTCATGTCCTAAATATGGTTGATTATGCTTAAATAGACTCTCACAAGTATGAGTTCGATAGTTTATTAGAAGGAATTAAAAAAGGATGTAGATATTGTACAAGAGTACACAACTTTGTTTGAGTTAGGTGAAGTTTTAGGGTCTAGGCGTGACGAGTTAGATCCTCTAATCCTGGACATGGCCTTTGATGATGCTATTAGGGCTCTTACTTATTTAAACACATCTATTAAGGGTACTGATTTAGGGCTCTATGTTATAGTATAGGTTTACGATGTCATACCGTGAATACCCTTGAACCTCTCGATTCATTACCTATCCTACATCCTGAACTCATTGGCTGGGATTTGCACACACAACCCATAAACATCCCTATATTTCTGAATGAGTATGTGCTATCTTGCTACCTAAACACTACTGAACCTATCACTTCTTCCACCGGAAAACCTACATGAATATTACTGAAATAGATATCAAGTACCTCAGTCATAAAATCAAAATGGAAAAGTAAAAGAGTTCTGAAGGCGAAAACCACATTGTGGCAATTTTAGAACATAAAATAGTCAAAAGAAAAGATGCATCTAATGGTGAAAACCTCTCTGATGTGCCAAAGGATGGGGTACTTTATATCCTTCCAATTCACTTCCAGGAGTGGTCATTAGTATTGATTGAACTGACACAACTTGTGAACATTGGAGCAGAGGAACATCCACACATCATTCATGTGGCCCAATCTTTATAAAAAAATAGAGCTAAAAGAATTCACTGTCTTCTTTAAGGAGAAGAAAA
The DNA here is from genome assembly GCA_018584345.1 of Thuja plicata. Lineage (NCBI taxonomy): Eukaryota > Viridiplantae > Streptophyta > Pinopsida > Cupressales > Cupressaceae > Thuja > Thuja plicata. The sequence goes on along the minus strand of MU228046.1, from coordinate 532,890 downwards.
TCAACTTCAGATGGAGTTACTCAGACATGCCTGGTTTGGATCCTGATATGATCATGCATCATCTCTCTATCACACTAGGAGTAAAACCAGTAAAATAGAAGCTTTGGAAAATGCATCCTCGTGTTTCTCTTTTGATTAAATTTGAACTAGAAAAGTTACTAAAAGCTGGGTTCATTCGCACTATTGATTATACTAAGTGGATTTCAAACATTGTACTAGTATCCAAGCTAGATAAATCTATCTGGGCCTACATAGACTTCAGGGACCTGAATAAGGCTTGTCCAAAGGATGACTTTCCTTTTCCCAACATTTATATGATTCTTGACATGATAGATGGCTATTAAATGTACTCCCTCATGGATGGATTCTCTGGATATAACCGGATTAAGATTGCCCCAAAAAATTAGGAAAATACATCTTCTACATGTTCTTGGGGCACCTTCTACTAGAACATTATTCCCTTCAGACTAAAAAATGTAAGAGCCACTTATCAAAGGGCTATCACCACAATCTTTCACGATATGATGCAAAAAAACATGAAATATTATGTGGATGACACAGTGGTTACTATGGAAAGATCAACACACCTACAAGACTTGAGTAAAATCCTTGATAGAATGGAGTAGTTCAAGCTTCGAATAAACCTAGAAAAGTGTGCATTTGGTGTGACCTCTAGAAAGATATTAGGTTATATTATATTGGCCATGCACAGATCCTAATGGAAAAGCTTGACTAGGAAAATAAGGAGAAAGAAAATAGAGAGATGAAGGAGGTTGTTGGCCCTGGTACCCATACAAGAGCAAGCACTAAGAAGACTAGTCCAAAGGTGGACAAGGAATCAAAATATTTTAAGAATTTGGTTAGTAATATGCAGGTTATGCTGATTGAGGCCAAGGAACTAGTACGGGGCATGTAGCTTTCTTTTTTGCTGTCTTTTTTGGTTTTTAGCCATCCCTATCTTTATTGTTATTATCTGTGGGAATTTTTTTCTCATCTGTTGGTTGTTTATGTTCTTTCCTTCTAGGTACCTTTGCACAACTATTTCTTCTCTTAGTTGATTATTTTTTATAACTCTTTTTAGGTTTCAGGTCCTTGTAAAACCTGTTGAACTCTTTTATTTTGTAAAGGTTTCGGGTCCTCGTAAAACCTATTTTTACTTAATCAAAACAAAAAGGATTGAAGTAGATCCTACAAATGTGCAAGCAATCCTTGAGATGCCAACACCTAAAAACATTAGTTAGATGAGGACACTTCAAGGAAGAATTCAGTCCATCAGAAGATTTATCTCACAATTAGTAGACAAATCCCAACCATTTATGAAAAATCTACGTAAGGGAGTCATATATGAATGGGATGAAGAATTCAAAAATAAATTTAATCAAATCAAAGCATACCTAGATAACCTGCTAGTATTGATGCCTCCTACACTAGGAAAACCATTAATCTTATATATATCTGCCATGACAACGTCACTGGGGCACTTCTAGCCCAAGAGGATGAGAACAAGAAAGAGTGAGCCATATACTACATCAGAAGAATATTGGTCTCTTATGAGATGAACTATTCCATGATATATAAATCTTTTCTCATATTTGTATTTGCATCTCAAAAATAGAGACATTATATGTTAGCACATTCCACAAAATTGGTTGCAAAGATCGATCCACTAAAATATCTTTTGAGTAAAGCAACTTTGACTGGAAGAATAGCTAAATGGGTCATGCTCCTTAGTGAGTTTGACATTGAATACATTGAGTGCAAATAAATTAAGGGAAAATCCATTGTAGATCAATTGGATGACGCTCCATTACAAGATAATCTCCCAATCAATGCTAAATTTCCAGACGGTTCCATTTTGCACATAACACACAGTTCATGGGAAATGTTCTTCAATGGATCTCTTATATAACTGGGATCAGGTGCATGTGGCTTGTTCATAACACCTCAAATCTATTCCATACCAAAGGAGTACAAGATATTTTTCCCTTTTACAAATAACATTGTCGAATATGAAGCCTTGGTTAATGGAATCAAACTGGTAATTGAATGGAACATAAAAGAGCTACACATCTATGGGGACTCCCAGCTTGTCATCAACCAAACTAATGAAATCTATCAGACTAAGGATGATAAAATCATGCCTTATAAGAGAATTTTTGATGAATTTAAGAAATACTTTACATACATCACATTCCAGCAAGTCCCGAGGACACAAAACAGAGCTGTTGATTCCATGGCTACATTAGCATCCTCACAACCATAATAGGAATATTTCTGCTATGAGTTCCTAGTGGAAGAACTTCATTTCCCTGCCTACAACTCCCCAAACTCCCACATGGTATGTTCTATCATGGGACATGAATCTTCCTCATATAAACATGTCTACGCTTACCTTTGCAATCAGGTAATTCTTGATGTGCTTACCCGCAATGAATGTTGACACCTTATCCGAAATGCCTTATGGTATGTTCTTATAGCTAAAGATATTTATAAATGAGGACTAGATGGTAATTTTATTAGGTGTCTAGAAAAAGAGGATTCCAAACATGCATTAGCTGAGGTCCACAATGGTATTTGTGGTTCTCACTCTAATGGTCTTACTCTGGCCTGAAAACTGCTAAGAGTTGGGTACTACTGGAAAAATATGGAAAAAGAGATAGTTAGATATGCAAAGATATGTAAGAAATGTCAATTTCATGGTAATATTATACATTCTCCAGCAAGGGAACTGATTCCCTTTATCACACACTATCCTTTCCAACAGTGTGCATTTGACCTCATCAGTCAGATACACCCATGTTCTTCTAATGGGCATAAATTCATCATCACTACCACTGAGTATTTCATGAAGTCGGTAGAGGCAGTCCCACTAATCAAAGCTATAGGCCAGGAAGTGGCCCTATTTATTCTGAATCATATTATATGTAGATATGGCATGCTTTTAGCCATTATAACTGACAATGGAGGGAAGTTCAAAAACACCAATATCAAAGAAATTTGTGAGAAGTTCAAGATCAAACAACACTACTCTTCCATTTATTATCTGTAGGGTAATGGATTGGCCAATGCCTCTAATAATTTTTTTTTCAAAATATTGCACCATATTGTGAACAAATCTAGATGGGATTGGCATCTACATATCAATCCCGCACTATGGGCATATAGAACGAGTATCAAAACACCTACTAGGGAAAACCCCTTTGCTCTTGTCTATGGAGCAGAAGAAATACTACCCATAGAAGTAGAACTCCCAACTTTGAGGGTTTCTCTACAAAGGCTTATCACAAATGAAGATCACAAAGTCTCAAGGCTACAAAGAACTAGAAATGCTAGATGAATGTCGACAAGTGTCATTCGATCACCTTAGATCTTACTAGAAAATAATTTATAGAGGTTATAATAAAAAGGTCAAACCAAGAGCACTTCAAGTGGGAGACCTAGCTTTAAAAGAAAACCCCCGTAATCAGTCACATAGAGAACAAAAGGGGAAATTTTAACCCAACTGGCTAGGTCCTTATATCATTACTGTAGAAATTGGCTTCAGAGCCTATTGAATCTCCACACCTGAAGAAGAAAACCTCCCAGATCCCATCAACACTCTCTATCTGAAGAAGTTCTACACCTAAAGCATTCTCAGTGATCAGCACCATGTACATAATTATGATCTTGAAAAAAGACTAAAATTTGGAAAAAAATCCTGAAAAAATGATCATCTTGGTGAAAACCTAGCAATAGGCACCTTGATGCATCAATAAAAATAATCATAAAAATTATAAAATCAAAATAATAAAAAATGGAAAAATACAAAAAAATTGAAAAAGAAGAAAAAGTGCCTTGGTGAAAACCTTGCAAACAGGCGCCATGGTAGAAAAAATAGCATCTCTGCCAAGTAGGTGAAAAATTGGTAAACAAGCACCTCTTGTAATCAGTGGTCCATCTATCAATGCTTAGTCTTGGAAATCCTTTACTTCAGTTTGTACATATCTTTCAGTCACTTTCGTGAAACTTTGGCTCTTCTAAGAATCTTCTTGGCTTGAAACCGATCCAAATTCATAGTCTAAGGGTAATCGAATCAGCTTTTTCCTTGCAGTATGAGTCAAGTCATTCCTCACAATTTGAGTTTTTTATAATGGGGCATGGGTCCCCAATTTGATCATATCTTTGGATTACACCAGAGTCAGTAATCTTGTCATTTCTGAAGGACAACTCGCTACTAACGCAAACTGGTGTTTCTCAACACCCTAATCAGAAGTGTTTCTTAACGCTATCTCTGGATGCATCTATGTTTCTTAACACACATTGGATACCACAAATGTAAACAAAAAATCAATATAAATCAAACACATCACACTCACAAGCACGCCAATGTTTCTCAATACCTCATACATATACACATTCAAAAAATTTGAAACTGGCTGAAGTATGTTGAACTTCTATTTGTATGCTGTCAATTTTCATTGATTTTTCATCAATCTTTTATTTTTCTACTACTTGTTGGTGTGGTCTCGATGATCCAATAATGTCAAATAAACAAGGTGTATGTGGTAAGAGCTCCTGTATTAATGTGGAAAAGCCTCACATCCCTCGATCCTATCTATTTGTATGCCAAGGTGAGGTCATAACTATCTCCTTAACTATTATTTCTTTTTTTGTTTACGCAAGATCGCACTCATGGTTATCTTGACTTTGAATGCCTCAATATTAGTGAACTCTTGTGGCATCAACTAGAGACAACGTTCAGGTCATCTCATATTTTGTGCCCTCATGCTTATGTTAGTTTCTCATATCTTATTTGATGAAAGTCATATTCATATTCTTATAGTCGCAGTGGCACCAGTAAGGATTGTATCGACTTTGATGTTCCAAAAATGCTCGATGATGAAATTTTTCACTGCTAAAGGTTCAGTGACTACACCTTAGGTTGCATCCATCTTATTCTTGCATCTACATCTACATTTGCATGGTGTTGAAATCCTCATAATATCGATATCTGTCTACAATGTGAAGGATCTGAGGTTCTTATCGATCTATCTTCCTTTTGACAAGTGGTCAGTTGTGCATTGATCGAAATTAAAATGACACCCTTGGCTAATTTGACTGTCCTGATTTTATTTTCAAGATCAAAATTGAAATTTGACTTTTGAATTTTTTAGTCAACTATAGCTGACCGCTTAAACAACCAATAGAAATCTCTCGCACTTTTCTTACAGTCAATCCATGTGTCATACTTTTGATCAATCTTGGTCAACATGACCTCCCATCAAGTACATATTTTTTCCTAACCACTTGGGACCTATTTCTAATTAGATCAGCTTCTTGCATCATGTTAGTAATCAAATTGCTTCTCATCACTGGGACACCTAGCCATATTTCAATTTCGCTCCTGAGGGGGCAGAATAAGGACATCAACATTCTAGTGATCATATCCTCAATCAAAACCCCATCACTTGGGACATCTCAGCTTCATCACATCAAATCAAGTTGAGATCATCTTAAAATCAAAGACAACCTAATCAATGGTCTTATACAGTGATGAATACACTCGAAACCAAACAAGATTGGTCTTATATGAGTTTTTCATTATTGAAACCAGATACATTGATCAAATTGGATTCACCACTTTAAATCAAGTCAATTTGCTTGCTAGTCAAATCTCTTAATGGTAATCAGTTTCATCACTTCAAATCAAACTGGTTATTCATTCAAACCAATCAAAAGGTTTAAGAGTTCTTGACAGATGTTCGGTTTCATTGCTTCAAATCAAATTGAGCATTTTTTTTAATATCTTTTTGTTAATGTTTGTAGCTTCGATCATATATAATGAATGAGATATTAATATTATGAGAATAGATTAACTTATGCATATCAATATATATTATAATAATAATAGATATTATTATTATATATATTAATGTATTTACATACAATCATAATTGAGAAAAATAATATATTATCATATTATTAATAAAATTAACTATTGAAATGGATTTGATCGAATGACATCATATTATTCATTATAAAAATATCTGAATTGATAATATTGTTATATTATTCTATATTATATATATGCATATTAACATATATAATAATGATATTATTATATATATATATATATATATCAATATACATATATAATTTATATTATAATTGATTTAATAATATGTCATAATACTATGTGATACAATTAGTATCGGTCATTGGTTTTGTTAATACCGATTTATATCGGTTTATTTAAATACCGATTGACATCTGTTTAGCCACTATCATCCATCGTAAGGTATATTGGGTGGAAATCTTATGCACCACCGATCAGACATTATTAAGTCATCGGGTATAGATAATGCAGTGATTGGAAGTTATTATCAATTTCCTTATACACTGATAACTATGCATTAATTGCCTTGTTAAAACACTGACTTGTATCGGCCTACACAATGCAATATTATCGGGCAGGTTATTAAGTGTTTGTACTATCGATTAGTATATCAATTAGTATACTGACTATTGTATACCAATTAGTATTATCGGGTGATAAAAGATATGAAAAGACATGGCATTATAGAGCCATGTCTCCTCAAAGAGACATGTCTCTATAATGACATGTCTCATATATATATAG
>MU228046.1:509574-525424 GCA_018584345.1 Thuja plicata | reverse complement strand
GCATGGTGGATTCAGTTCCTTAAACAGACCATTGACCTTCTATTGTGATAGACATCGTGTGATGGCTGAAATAGATCATGATAGATGGCATCTTCTATTTGTGATAGACATTGTGTGATGGCTGAAATAGATCATAATAGAAGATGTGAATGTTCTTATGGTAAGTGCACATTACCTATGGATATTTTTTTAGTACTTGGTGGACATCATGTTGGTAGGCCATTACTCTGAGTATTTGGAGAATATCATGCGACTTGATATTCTGTGACAAATACTTTTAAATGAAGCTCATGAGTTTGTGGATAGAATCACCAATAAAGGAAATCCACATGAGAGCTAGTGGATAGAATTGCCGATTGAGGAAATCCACACCCTGAAGCTTGTGAGTTTGTGGATCAAATTGCCGATAGAGGAAATCCACACGAGAGCTTGTGGATCGAATCGCCGATTGAGGCAATCCACACCTTGAAGCTTGTGAGTTTGTGGATCGAATCACCGATAGAGGCAATCCACACGAGAGCTTGTGGATCGAATTACTGATTGAGGCAATCCACACCTTGAAGCTCGTGAGTTTGTGGATTGAATCGCTGATAGAGGCAATCCACATGAGATTTGGTGGATAGAATCACCAATTGAGGCAATCCACACATTGAAGCTCATGCAGTTGTGGATAGAATCACCGATGGAGGAAATCCACACAAGAGCTTGTGGATCAAATTTCCGATGGAGGCAATCCACACCAAACGCTCGTGAGGTTGTGGATCGAATCATCGATGGAGGAAATCCACATGAGATCTAGTGGATAGAATCGCCAATGGAGGCAATCTACATAATGGGGATATTTTTTATTTGACTTTCACAATTAACTTTGTGATGTGATCTTGGCTGATGAATTTTATCTTCCCTAGCTAAGAGGGAGTGTTGATGTTTGTAGCTTTGATTAGATAAAATGAATGAGATATTAATATTATGAGAATAGATTAACTTATGCATATCAATATATATGATAATAATAATAGATATTATTATTATATATTAATGTATTTACATACAATCATAATTGAGAAAAATAATCTATTATCATATTATTAATAGAATTAACTATTGAAATGGATTTGATCGAATGACATCATATTATTCATTATATAAATATCTGAATTGATAATATTGTTATATTATTTTATATTATATATATGCATATTAATATATATAATAATGATATTATTATATATATACATCAATGTACATATATAATGTATATTATAATTGATTTAATAATATGTCATAATACTATGCGATACAATTAGTATCGGTCATTGGTTTTGTTAATACCGATTGATATAGGTTTATTTAAATACCGATTGACATTTGTTTAGCCACTGTCATCCATCGTAAAGTATATCAGATGGCAATATTATGCACCATCGATCAAACATTATTAAGTCATCAGGTTTACATAATGCAGCGATTGGAAGTTATTATCAAGTTCCTTATACACCGATAACTATGCATTAATTTCCTTGTTAAAACACAGACTTGTATCGGCCTACACAATGCAATATTATGGAGCAGGTTATTAAGTGTTTGTACCATCGATTAGTATATCGATTAGTATACTAACTATTGTATACTGATTAGTATTATCGGGTGATAAAAGATATGAAAAGACATGGCATTATAGAGCCATGTCTCCTCAAAGAGACATGTCTCTATAATGACATGTCTCATATATATATAGTCATTGGTTGTTTTGATAAGACAAGCATATACAACAAAAAATGTGAGTCTTACTTATTCAATCTACAAAATATTAATCTTAATATAATTATATATATATATATAATCTCAATATATATAACATATGTTTAATCACTATATATATATATATATATATATATATATAGATATATTATTAATATAGTAATAGATATGTATATATATATATATATATTGGATTAATATAAGAAAATTTTAAAACACATAAATCTGATCCAAAATTCAACACTTTTGATCGATCTTCATCCAGCCAATCTCAAAGTCGGTCTTCTCCAAAAGAATGGTTTGATTGCTTCAAATCAAGTTGTTCTAGGTCTTCTTGCTAACAGGTCTTTGAATCAATGCACTTATTGCACATAAATTCAAAGAGGGGAAAATGTAATGACCTAAAAGTGGTCACCTAAACCCTAGACCTCTAATCTAAGTCTCATATCAAGAAACCCTAATCTTGATAATTCTAAGTCCTAAACCAAACATGCAATTCATCAATTTCAAGCTAATCTGACCTGAAACCTAGGACCTAATTAATCATCATACTTGATTAATTAATTAATTCCTGAAATCATAATACATTGGAAAATAAACCTTATGCTAATTATTTAACTAATATTCTAATATATTATTTAAATAAAATTACTAAATTGTCAATAAAATTCAAAAAGGAATTAAATTAATTAATAAAAATAAAAATATACATTTAAACTCAATTAAATCTTTAAAAAGGCATATGATGTATGTTGTCCCACTTTTAGTCTACATATCTTTCACACAAAAGTGGATGTTTAATGTGTAGTAGTGATCTTGAAAGCTTCGTGTAAGTCCTGAGTCTAAGTCTAGCTATCCTCTTAGGATAGGAGGCCGTTATCGGATTTCCCTAAATTGCCTTCTCTTTTGTGAGCCAGAGGGAATTTGTATATGAGATTGTGTTTCATTGGCTAAGTTGAGTTCCCAAGTCAGGTAAAGACCATGTTTCAAAGGATTCTAACATTGGTTTTGTATGAATTTGAAGTATTTTTCCTTAACATTCTCTTTTCCAGCATTGGTAGAAAATTGGTTCCGAGCTTCTCCTTGGTAGAAAATCACTTACAGAGTGGGTTTTCTGCAGTTAACAGACTTTAAAGTATCAAAGGTCAGTGAAATTTTAAAATGAGAGATTTGGGAATAAGGAATTTTTGGGCATTTAGATCAAATATATTTCAAGCAAAAGGAATTATTGAATGAGGAAGAATTCAAGATGCAAGCTTACTAGGGGAAAAGTAGAAAATAGCTTCTCTGCTACTCCAACAGGTGGGTTTCGACCTGTGGGATATGTTTGCCGCCAAACCATTAAAATGGAGGATTTTTGAAGAATAATCAATCTCTTGAGTAATCCAAGGTATAAGGAAAGAAAATAAACCAATCACATATCATTTTAGCATCTCAATAAGCTAAAATTATCCTTCGGCAGATTTTTGAGTAGAGAACACTCCAAAGGCATTTCTCCACCGAAAGGGAAGTGAAAAAGTGATTTTCCGCTACCTCCAGAAAATTACCATTACGGCTAATAAAGTGAAAGGATGTTTCTTAACAACCCATAGGGGTAAAATTAACTAATTCAAATAAACCTATTTTATGCCATAACAAACTTCTTCATTAATGCTTAAGTCTTTTTGTTCATGTGGCGCGGGAAGTCAATCGTTAAATGGTAAGAATTCAAAGTTATAAAATCATCAAAGTATTCCAAACAGGAGCTACCATCTGTTTGAAGAATTGACTGAATTTGAAATTCTTAGCAATAGTTGTTTGTTTCTCTTACACTATTGAGAGATATACTTCATTCCAAAGCTAGAATCAGTTGAATCATGACTACTAGATTTACGGGGTTTGATGGGATGAATGGAATCACATCTGATTGGCATAAAATCATAAACACCTCCTTGAATTTTTTAGATATGAAGAACTTCCAAAGTAGATTTAATGCAGACCAGATACACCCTATCACTAAGAAGCTAAAGGAGTGAGGGTTAGTCGAAGCCATCAATTTTCTTGTAGTAGTTCAAGCTCCTGAGCTGGTTTGAGAATGCATATCTTGATACAATCAGGAAACCAAGAAAATTTTATTTCCTAATGACACAGTGTTTCTGTCCATTGATTGAGACTCTGTTTAGAACTCCTTGCACATTCTAGAAGAGGCTAAATATTTAGAAATGACATATAGCTAGGTGGTTACCGAGTATGGAGAAAAGAAGGTGGTGTGGAAGAAGGAAATAATGAAGTTGTAGTTTCAATAGTTGAGGAGTGCCAAGGGAAAGTTACCTAAAACATTATGGCACGAACTTGAAGCCAAAAATCATAGATATTTTTGTACTGCTCCACAGGATCAGAGGTGAGAGTGACACACTAAATTTTGATGAACATCATTTATTCTTAGTTGAGGTGATCTGTTCTCAGCACCATTTCATCGATTGGGCTCTTATGGTAAGCGAGAATATCTCCAGTGCCCTAAGTAGAGATAAGCTTCACAATGATTTTTAAATGTCTTCAGTTCTTTTATATATATTGGCCACAATTCAAATTTGGCTAGGGCTTCCTAGATTAGAAGAGTTCCCAGATGATGTTAAAAGCTATGAATTTTTCCCTTGTCTATAATTACATAACAATTATGCTGAATATCTTAGAGTTAACAATGAATTTACAATGAGACTGTGCAGGGATCTACAAGGTTACCTAGAAAGGATATTTTCTCCTAAAGCCATGGCTTTTATCAGCTAGTTTGGGTGCTTTTTCATTCAATTTGTGGATTTCTCATATATTCATCTTGTAAGATTTGATGACTTCCCTCTGAAGTTGCCCAAATATCCTGATGATATGATCATGCTGGTCGAGGTGATGAGGCAAGCACTCCAAGTGAATATGATCTGTGCTAATACTAAGAAGAAGGGCTATGATTTCCTGATGACCATTGGAGCTTATAGTTGTGCATCCCGATCTGAGGCAAAGAATGTTTTGAAGATATTCTCAAAGAGGTTTTATTTGAAGACATATGATGTCTTGAGGCCACAGCATGATCCTATAAATTATGCCCAAGATTTCTTGCAAATGAGTAGTGCAATTCATCATGTTGATGATATTGAAGACTACTGGGCCAATTGGAAGGATGAATTGGAGAGGATAGAGAGATTCTATAGGTTAACCATTAAACAAATCAAAAGGTTCAAAGTTAAAATTATTGTAGAGGGGCTAGAAGATGATGGCCAACACATGCATGATAATATGTATTTGGAGAAGATTAAGCCCCTTCCTATAAGCTCTGAACCCATGCTAGGTCAAGATATTATTGACTTGCATACCTTGATAGGTGGGATTTACAAAAGAATAGAGTAGTGGGTCGAATGGACTGCAGGTAGAAGGAAGAGGTTGGAAAGGAAGCCTCCTTCTCAGTGAGCCCTGCCAAAAGACATTTTGAGCACTATAGAAACTTCTTCAGTAATGATCCCAACTGTGGCTAAAGGATCAACCCAGCCAGCGGGTAGAGGTGATGAACCCCCTGAGAAAGAAATACCACTAGAGTAGACTTTTGGAGAGATCCCACTTCCAGACATTAGGTCAACAGAAGAAGCAATTTCTATAGACATGGCCAAGCCTACAGAAGATCCCACTAAAGGTGCAGGACCTGAGAAATTAGTTAAGGCTAGTACTATGGTTACATAGGTTGACACCTTAGTTCAAGATACTCCAAGGCAAGGATCCCCTATTGTAGTGGAGGTGGGTGAAGATAGCCCTAATACCTTAGCCACTGAATCAGATGGATACATTGGAAAGCAAGAGAAAGTTACTCAAGTTGTTAAATTGGTCTCCTCTTCTCTAACATTAGTGAATCCATTTTCTTCTAGGCCTAAAGCCACTCCTCTGGTCATTAGGAAGCTATTCATAGAAGAATTGGTTTTTGCTTCCAAAGTTACCAGCGTTGAATCTTGGATAGAACATACTCTAGAGCATAAAAGGAAGAGAGTAGAGGAAGGGACTTCCAGTAAAGATACTCTCTCACAAGCCCTGCAACCCAACACCACTATGGGGAAAGTAAAGAAGGTAAAGACAATGTCTACACTGGGTCAAGATCCTCAAATAGGGCATTTCACTATGGAGGTGGCCAAGCCTAAAAAGGAGGGTAGATTCAAAGATATGACTGCCTTCAATTTTTAGTTACAGTCATTTGACATGGGGCCTGCTCCACATGACACCAAGGTAGATTGGTGGAAATACACCAATGTGGTAATAGAAGAAGAGCCTGAGGAGCTCAAGAATGCTAAATTTCAACTCAAGGTAGAATGAGTTGAGCTAAATAACTTCATCAGATAGCTCATCACTCTGATAGCAAGTGTTCCCGGTACCCAGACCACTTTTGATCCTAGTGCTGTAGAGAACAAAGCCATCATAGCCAAGTTGCAAGAGGAAAAACACTTCAAGAAGATTGGAAAGAGGTGGAATGAGAGGCTCGAATCTGAGGGAATGGTAGTTGTCAAGCAGCTAGATAATGCCCTCCTTAGGCTGGAAACAGAGAGGAATAATATTGAAAAGAATTTGTAGACTCTCACATCAAAGAGAGTGAGATGTCAAGAATGAATAGTAATGTTGCACGTGGTGGTTAAAATGAAGACCAAGGAGGCATTAAAGATTAAGATCTTGTAGAAAGGAGATGAGCCTTTGATCGAATGGCTTCAAAGCCTGGAATTTAAGATCAAGATGATCATCCAAGCCAAAACAAGGTTGCAGCAGACAGATGTCAAGAGCAAGGAGGAGAAGAACAAATATTTCAAACTCCTTCAAGGTCGTCACACGGAATCATAGACAAGTGGTTAGGGAAAATAAATGATCAGATTGGCTAATATGCTAAAATCATTTTCTAATTATGTGCATAAGCTGGTAGAACAGTCTTCCACCAATTTGGACAAGGTGCCAGAACTCCAACAGTTGAGTGGATGCTTTTTTAAAGCCATGGAAGAGCTGAAGGATCAGACAGATGCGATCAAGAGCCTAGCCAAAGAATGTTCTAGATGGCGCATCAGATACACTAATGTCCATATCAATAGGAACAAAGAGCTCATCCTAATCATTACAGCTGCCACTTCCTATAGGGCTAAATTAGACAAGGGGAAGTAAACTGAAGCTTATATAGATTCCCTCTTGTGCTAAATTTTGATAAGTTTTGTAACAGATAAACTTTTATTTATCATTTCTGGTTAGGGAAGTTGAACTATTTTGGTTACCCCTTTTTGTAATGGTCCAACTCTAGAGCTCTATATGTATTATTTCCAAAATCAATACAAGGGTCGACTAAATTTTGGTGCGAAAGATAGCATTTTGCTAAGTAAAATTTGTATGGCTGAATGCCATTTCTTTAACTTTTCCATTGCATTGCATTTATCTATCTATTAAATTTGAATGTTTATTTGGAATTATATTTACAACTTGTGGTTGAACCAAAATTATGTATTATGATTTGTTACAGTAAATTAGGGGGAAATCTAGTGTTATTCTAAGTCCGGGAGATGTCCCTGTGAAATAGATTGATTTATTGTCACTTTATCATTAAATATTTAAGTCTTTCATTTGAATTTTCATTATCGATTATTGCATTACTAGTTTTAAGAAGTCATATGATTGATGAAGTCTTCAAATTGGTTAAATTTAGAATTGAATTTATCATGCCTGAGCTATTTCCTGTCTAGGTTTAGCTTGGTTTACCTCTTATGTTCTCGGGTAAAGAATACACCCCTGTTAGAATAGGAAGGATCAATATTCATTGAAGATCATTTACTTAAGGGAGTTGTACCTTTAAATTCAAAGGGAAATTAGTTGTTTAGTCATAATTTCCCAGTTGTTGTATTCAATTGTTCTTAAATATTTGGGTATTATAGAGTTAAAGAAAAAAAGAACAATCTATTTGCCAAAATATTTCTACTAGGGAGATGAACAGTCATTATACCAGAAGCATACCATGAGGAAAGATGGTGCTTCCCCATGAAAACATAATTCATGTGCTCCAACTAAATCCTGGTTTCCAAAATGATCAAGAGGATCTCATTTCCTCACTGAATACTTTTGTCTAGAAATATAGAAGAAACATTGAGCACTATAGAAATTCCAATCAAGTGCTAGAGCACGAAGAAGCTAGGATAGAAGAAATTGAAGGAGCCATCTAAAGGAGAAATCTAAGAAGGGCACAAAGACAAGCAGAGTGTGAAGCCAGACTAGAAGACTAGTTGGAGCCCTGGAGCCCAAGAGGTTTCTTAGGAGTGCAAAGAAAGAAGTTGGTACAGACCGAGTTTTTGAGACTTGCAAACCTTGATTTTTCCCTACTTGAATTACCCTATCAAAAAAATAGAAATACTAAGAGAAAAAGAAGACCTCCTTCACCTCCCAAACAATCAACCCTTTTGTCTACCACTTGTCAAGTGTTAACTTTGCACATAGTAGTTGCTCCTCTTGTTGTCAATCTAACAACCTATCTACCTGCAGTAGTTGTGGCACTTCCTTGGGCCACTGCAGTTGGACCATTAAAATTAGTAGCATATAATACCCTTCCCTCAGGTTCAAGAAAGAATTTCCCCAAATTCATTGGAGATGGGGAAAGTATCCATAGGTGAACACATTGCTACATTCTTTGCTTTAGTTAATATCTTAGCACTGCGAGAAGAAGATGTGGCCATCAGATTATTCATTGAAACCCTTGTTGAAGGTTTTTCTAATTGGTTCCATCACTTTCCCAAATCTTCTATCACAAATTGGGCTTCTATGAGAACTACTTTTGAAAGAAGATTTAAAACTGTTGAAGATGAACATGCCTTATTGACACAATTGACTTCTATCAAGAAAGAGCCTTCAATCAGTATGAGGGATTTTGTGGCTAAATTCAACAAGCTTGTAAATCGTATCCCAGTAGTTGACAGGCCTACTGTAGGGAATTTGAAAACATTTTTCATAAGTGCTATGCCTCCCAACATCAATTAAGATTTGAGAAGAACAAATCCAGCCACTTTGGTCCTTTCCCAAAGGAATGCGGTGGAGTTAGAAGACCACATGATATCGGCAGGAAAGTGGAAAAGAGAAATAAAATCTAGAGCAGGTACTAGTAGCACCACATCATCAGATGAGATGATTCATAAATTATCCAATGAGTTCATCGCCTTCAAGAGGAAGCTTCCTATATTTAATAATCTCTATCAGCAAAACTTTCAAGAGTAGCCTGGAAGAAACAATGAAGGGAGAAATGTTGTTGGAAAGACATTACAATTGACTACTCCACCAAAAAGGTTAGCTATAAAAGCTCCTCCTAAAAGGGGAAACATGTGTTCCTTCCATTTAACTACATATCATGATGGATAAATCTGTCCCGATGTAGCTCATGCTTGGAAAATGCATCAGACTGACAAATGGAATGTTGGAGTGTCTGGAGCTGAACCAGATTCATACTCACATGGCAACTCTGAAAAATTATATTTAATGAATCAGACTCAGAATAGGGAGAAACATATTACACTACCATAGACGGGACCTTCTATATAGTCTTAACCCAGAGTCAGAAGGATAAAGGCCCTGCTTCAACACCTCCACCTAAAAATAATGAGACATCTAACTCCCATTCTAAAGAAGCCAATTAAGGAGTAATAATTCTACAACCAGGTAAGGATAAAAACTATTTTGACATTATTCAATTGTGTAGAGATTCCAGAATTCAAATTCCCCCCATAGACTATCTTAAGTCTAATCCTGTAGTACTACAAAAGCTAGTAGATTACTGCAAAGAGGGGAATCAAAATGTAAATCAAAATGCCATGAATACCATATAAAATGAGTCTATATTTGCAGACCCAGTTGAGCAAGGAGAGTCATCTATTTTGGCTACCTTCCTAGGCCAAAAACCTGATCCATTCTATGTGTCATTATATATTAATGGCTGCAAATTAGGCAATTGCATAATAGACTTGCGATCCTCAGACAATGTAATGCCATCGATTGTAGCTAAAGCTTTAGATATTACTCTCACTAAAGCTCATGGTAGATGTTACTCCATAGATTCCAAGAAAGTACCCTTGGTTGGCCAAATCAAAGATGCCCAAGTAACCCTAGCAGTGCACCCTGAGAAGAAAATGTTGTTAACAATCTTTGTTGTTGATATATTGGCTAGTTACAGTTTGTTGTTAAGGAGGAATTTTGCATAGATTTAGGAGGGGAGATAAAGTTGGATTGGTCTCAAGCTTTAATCCCAGTGGGTAACAAAAAAAAAAGCTAGTTCCCAAAGAGAAAGCTAAGTTAATAGTGTTAAAGTCAGATGACCCTAAAGCCCAAATTTTGTATCAGGAATTAGAATTTGGCAATTATATGCTATTTAAAGATGATTGTGATGGGGGAAGCAAGTTTGAAAAAGAGGAAAAACACTCTTCCACTGAAGAAATACCACCATAGATTTGGACTCTTGAATTTGAAGGCAGCTACACATCGTCAGGATCTAGTGCAGGTGTGGTCCTAATATCACCAGATGGAGTATGTGATCCCATGGCTTATAAATTGGAGTTCAAAAACACCAATAATATATCTAAGTATGAAGCCCTAATGTTAGGTATTATTTATGAAAAAGAGAAGGGTGTGAAAATATTGAGAGCTCAAGATGACATGGAGTTAATCGTGCACCAAGTCAAGAATCAATACTCTAAAAAAACCACAGATTAAAAAACTACGGGAATAGAGTATGGGATGAAATAGAAGCATTAGATGCATTATTTATTGAATCTATACCAAGATAATTGAATTCCAAGGTAGACTCTTTAGCAGTGTTAGCCTCATTACTCCTCCCTGGCCCAGAGTTCAAGGATAAGAAGTACCAAGTAGAGGTTGTGTATCGACCATCTGTTCCTGATAATGTAGAATATTTACAAGTGTTTGAAGATGAAAAGAACCTCCTCTTTTTTGAGAGCGGTGGCAACTTTCATAAAGATGATCCTAGTGATCATAAGGAAAACTATCATGACAAGTGGAAGAAGGACAAGTCAGAGGTCATCCACTTGCAAGGCAATATCATCCCTCCCCACTTAGTTACACTTGAAAAACTCTTCAATAGACATGATACTTTTGTTAAGAAGAAGAGAATTGAAAGAGGTCCTACCATTGGCGAGTATGAAGGAATTAATATGGAAGTGAAAAGGACCCCAAGATGATCAATATTGGGAAATGTTGTAGTAAAGAAGAAAGGGAGGAGGTCAGGAAACTCTTCCTGGAATACCAAGATGTTTTCGCCTAGAGTTATGAAGATCTAAAATTTTTTATGAATGGGAAATTCAAACTCCAAATTCCCTTAAAGCTCAAGGCTTCCCCATTTAGGCAGAAACAAAGGAATTAAAATCCCAAAGTTACTGATGCAATATTTAGGGAAGTGGATAAAATGCTTAAAGAAAGGATTATCTACCCTATCCATCACTCTACCTGAGTGGCGAATATCGTTCTTGTGAGGAAGAAGAATGGAGAAATAAGGATCTGTGTAGATTTAAAAAATCTTAACCAGTCTTCTTTGAAAGAAAATTATGCCCTCCCCAACATGGATCACTTATTACAGACTGTGGCTAGAGCTGAGATGATGTCCATGTTAGACGATTTCTTAGGGTACAATAAGATAGAAGTAGAAAAACAAGACCAGCATAAAATGGCTTTCACAACTCCATGGGGAGATTTTGTATACCACAGAATGTGATTTGGGTTGATCAATGTTGGAGCTACCTTTCAGAGAGGTATGGATATTTCTTTCAGTGATATGAAGAAAAAAATAATTGGTATGTATCTGGATGATCTTACTGTGTTTTCCAGAAAAAGAGTATATCATATAAATGATTTAAGGAGAGTATTTCAAAGGTGTACAGAGGATGGGATTTTATTGAATCCCAAAAAGTCAGTCTTCTATGTGACTGAAGAGAAATTGCTGGGTCACATTGTTTCCTAGGAAGGCATAAGAATTGATCCAAAAAGGGTGAGAGAAATCCAACAATTGAGCTTACCTGTGAACAAAACTAGAGTGAAATCATTTTTCGGTCAGGTAAACTTTCTCAAGAGGTTCATTCCATATTTTTATGAGATTACAAAATGCATATTAGACATGATGAAAGGAAATGTAAATTCCAAGTGGAATGACTCTAGTAAACAAGCTTTCAAAAGTGATAAGGCCAAATTATTGCCTTTATTTTGTATAATTTTAAATACTTTGTTCTAATTTCTAACTAAACATTTGTGAACCTAGCCAGTTAAAACTTGTGATAAATTCCAGATAGAACTGATAATTTATGGGTAGATATTTGTGACATATTTTGCTAATATTATACATATAGTGATGTATTTCATATAACCATCAGAATATATGTTCTAATATCTGGATTTAATTTGATTAAGCTTGTTGCATGAATATTTCCGCATTACAACTAACTTGACAGGAGAGGAAGTGGTTAGAGAGTGGTTGACAACATTCAAGGAAGATTGTTGAGGACCAGCTACGGTGGAGTGATCATCACAGAACTAGGAGACACAGATGCTACAATGGAGGAGCCATTATTCTAGGACACGGGGATGTAGTATTGCTACATTCCCTCTACACTTTATTATGTTGAACTAGTCACCCAAGCTTTATTACCCACACCGCGGGTTGTTGCATTTCCATCTTCTTCTCCGACATATTTTCAGCAAGATAGTTTCTTTTTTGTTTTGTAATAAGTGTTCAATCCTCTATTTATAGGGATTGGACCGATAGTTTGAGGTTAGAGAAAGAATTTTTTGGAAGAAAACTATTATACAACAAGCTATTTTAAGTTTCATGTATTGTTTTTATGTAATGAGTTTTTGAATTACAATGAAGTAATTCTTGGTTTACATTCTGTGTTAATAGATTAGCAGAAACCAACCGAGGGGGCCCACTTGGGAGGTGGAATAGGTTAGAATAGAATATATTTCCTTCCAGCATTTCCAGTATTTCCAGTATTTCAGATAGAAGTTACAATTTTTTCCTACAGTATTGTACCTTGTGAATGTTCCTGCAGCATCTACAAGAATAGTTATAATGGATGTTCTAGGTTGAAAGTATAGGTTTAAGTAGAGTTTGAAATTTCTAGCATTCATTTCAGTAAGGAGACAAGTGTACTCTTTTCCTACAGCACTAGTGTAGGTTTCTTTTATGCATTTTTACCTTCTTGAGGCATAAGCAGAATGACTCCTTAAGGAACCTAGTGCACATATCGTGCTAACCATTTCAAGTATACGTCCATGGGTCGACAAGTTAAATGCACCTCATAATGGGAGAAGTAGTCCTTAGATTGAATAAAATATTCCTAAGAAAGGCCTTGAGCATGATTATTCCACACCTATTGTGAGGCGGTTCATTTTTGGCACCGCTGCCAGGGATGGTGTCAAGCTAGGAACATTTTTGAGTCATTTTTTCATTCCCAGTTAGTTTTTTAGATTTGTATCCCTAAACATTGCTTCACAAGCATGAAGAATTCAATTGCATGCATCAAAGTGAAAGGTGACGAGATGAATATGGTAGATTTCTCCTAGTAGAGTCTGCTAATTTGAACGAGGAAGTTGAATAAGTTGAGTTACCTTTTGAAGATGCAAGTCCCAACTTTCCTGCAACATCTTCCTCCAGAGCAGAACTACTTGATATAAGCGGCCTCCAACCTTTTGCAGAAATCTTGGCTAGTTTCTAGATAATTCTGGCCCAAATCCACCTATTGTTAACAATCCCGTAGCTAATGCTCCTTTCCAGCAGCAACCCCATAATCAAATACCTCTAGTAATGGCACAACATACTTTTCCATTTCCTCTCCCAAGCCTTATAAACAATGCTAATCTCAAAAATATACCCATAGCTACTCTTCCAAAGTTTTATGGTCTTATAACGAAGGATCCTGACACTTTCTTGTTTGAGTTCGACATACTTTGTCAAAGCTTCAACTATAATACCAATGCCCATAAGCTCAAGTTATTTCCTACAACACTGAAAGAGTCAGCTTACTATGGTTCATGGGCTTAGGAGCTAATGCAGCAGGTACCTGGGATGAGATGCAGACACTATTTCTGCAGAAATACAAAGACTATTGCAAAGGGAGTGACCCAAAAGGAGATGATATCTTTAGGATGTCTCAAAAGGAGAATGAAACATTGGAGGACTATGTTTCACATTTTTTGTACACAATGCAGAATAATCCCCAGCATGTATTGGCAGAGGATTCACAGAAACTAGTCTTCTTGAGGGGGGTAAATGACAACTGTCTGGAAGCATTAGACTTGAGGCTGGAGGAGACATATCCCAATCCTCTTGGGATGAACTCAAGAAAATCTATCTCAACTACTCAAGGTCAACTATGAAGAAAGGCAGAGGATACCGGCCCACAGTCACAAAAGGGATTGGTTCAGACATTTCAAAGTTGGAGATATCTAATTTGCTCGTGGATTTTAGGAAAGATATTATAAATGATGTAGCTACACATCTTGACACAATGACTGCCAAGAAGAAGCATGCAGAAGCTTAATCACAATTGGTTGAGTACTGTCCACACTACCGCAAACAAAAGAAAGATTACGGATGTAAGCTGGTAGCAAACCTGGAAAATCAACATTTTCCAACTGACTACATGAAGATAAAAGGAGAAAACGATCAAGTGTTCTTCATTGCTAAACGTCGACCATGGGAATCATAATAAGGTATGCCACAAGATCCTCTGTAATTTTCAAATTCTAACAATAATTAGTGGCAAAACCAAAGTTATCAGAACACTTCTAAGTACTCTCAACCTCAGTGGCCAAACCAACAAAATAATCAATGGACAAACCAGTAGAATAACCAATGGCCTAACCAGCAAAATAACCAATGGCCAAACCAACAGAATAACCAGTGGCCTAATCAGCAGAATCAATGGCAACCACCGCAAGAAAATTGGCAGCAAACTAATCAATGGAGGGGGCCTCCACAGTGGCCTAACCAAAATTCTGGTTTTCCACAACTACCACCTCTAGTGCAACCACCTGCAATAATGCCACCTCCTGCAGCAACTAATGCTAATCCAAAGCCAACCCAATTTCCTACTCAACCATAGCCAAATCCAAACAACAAACAATAGTAGCAGCAAATGTACACTACTGACACTCAGTAGTGCCCTACTTATTCATTAGAGATATATGATATCCATTTGAGGTCTGGTACCACTCTGCTGACACCTGAATATCCTATTAGCACAGAAGTTGCAGACACTCCTGTAGCACTACTTCTAGAAGCCACAATGCCAAATACCAGCCAGCCAACTGATATACCCAGCAGAACTACTGTCCACACTTCAATAAATCCACCCTTTCCACATAGGCTAAACAAAGAAAAACCTATACCCCAAGAGGAAGAAACATTTGATATTATTGAGCAGCTAAAAAATATGAACATTCAAATCCCTTTGTTCCAAGCTATCAAAGATATACCTTTTTATGGAAATTCTATTAAGGAAGCATGCCTTAAGAAGCTAGGATGGAAGGAGAAAGACCCTTAAATGGTACATGTTGTAGGGCAATTAGCAGATATCATGTTAGGAAAGGTGGTAATACCAAATTATTTAGATCCAGGCAGCCTAGTAGTTGACCTGATAATAAATGGACAGACTGTGAAAAATTCTCTAATTGATCTGGGAGCAGCAATAAATGTGATGACTAAAGATACAATGCATAGGCTAAGCATAGAAGGCTTAAGAACAATAGCCACAGTGTTACAACTTGCTGATAGTTCAACTGTTACTCCAGAGGGTTTGATAGAAGATGTGATAGTTACTGTAGACACCCTAAAATGGATAGGCTTGCGACCTTACATTAAAAACACTAATTTTCATCTATTAATTAAAGGTTTTTTAATCATTAAACTAATCATCTATTTTCCTATAAATTCATTCCCCTAATCATCTAATCAAATTCCCAAAATTAATTAAATAATTAATTTTATTTAATTAATTACCTTTAATTGATTAATTACCATTAATTAATTAATTAAACTCAATTTCCTATAGTTTAAATTCAAATATTT
>MU228046.1:496171-509524 GCA_018584345.1 Thuja plicata | reverse complement strand
TTACCATTAATTAATTAATTAAACTCAATTTCCTATAGTTTAAATTCAAATATTTAAACTTACTAATTAAATTCTTCCAATTAAATTAATTTAATTTCATCAAATAAAGCAATTCTTAAATTAAAAAGAATTCAATTATTTGACATGTTGAAAATAATAATTAAATAAATGAATTAAATATTCATTTATCTTCAAAGAGATAACTCCAATCAGATCACATGGGTTACTCCACCCATCTCTCCAGTCCACATGGGTAACTTCACCCACCTCTTCAGTTCAAAAAGGTAACTTTAAATTAGCTCTTCAGTCAACCAGACTCTATCTCCTCTTTACCAAATGAAGAGGTGGAGTTTACTGAGGACCTCTCCAATTCCTTTTGATCTCAACCATTCATCTCCCTATCTCTAGGATTGATCTCAACCATTCATATCATCACCAAATCCTATATAATAAACCCTTCATAACCATTTGAAGGATCTAGGATTTCAAGCTCTCATGCACCATTACTCCGTCAGTTTGGTTCTAGCATTCAAGCCATCTTGCGATCACACACCCATTTCAACTAGAAAATTCTCAACACTTCTCAAGTCATAGATGCTGCCCCGCCAATACTGAGCATGAAAAATAGTGTTTCAGAAGGAGTAGAGAGAGACAATAGAAGCTTCAAGAATCATGGAGTTTGCATTCATTTGTTTTCCTTTCTCTTGCTTGTACATTTTATTGATTACATTTCATTGTTATTCATTTGGTAGTATCGTGTATTTGATTCATATCATTTGTGAAACCTTTGCTACTGACCCTTGCCTTTGGAAAGCTTGGGAATCCATGAATCATGAATCAGAAGGAGAGGCGTACATTTTGGTGAACCTGACGTGAATCAAACAGCCCAAATATCTCTTGCAGATGAAGAGCTAGATTGATCAACCACGGTCATATAATCGTAAATTTAAAAATCAGACTTTTCTTCGATACTTGTATTATTTTGCAATTGTTGGTATTTTGCTGCAATCGTCAAAACTGTGCCACAATCGATTGGTTTAATACCACAACTGATTGCAGGCTTTCACAGTATTTTTCTATCTATTTTTGTCTTTATTCTTTGGGTACTTTGTCGCAATTGTAAGATCTGTGCCAAAATTGAAATAATTTTTCCGCAGTTGCCTGATCTGTGCCACAATCGACTACATTTTTCCACAATCAACAGCATTTTGCCGTAGTTGATAGTGCTTTACAGTAGTTGATAGAAGTTGACCACAGTCACCAGAAGTTTTCCGCAGTTGCCAGAATTTTTCTGCAATCACAGCAATATTACAATACTGATCCTAATCTTCTACCTAGCTATTTCTAAATTAACATTTTTTTTCAATTTCTGTGCAGGATTGGATCAAATCATAGAGGATAGAGAAGGTTAAGTTTTGGTAAGCATCATTCATTATTTCAAAGTTACATATATTCTCATTTTGCAAATAATAATTTTTGGTACTAACCTGTTTAAACAAAGCAAAATAAAAGGAATTCATTTATCGATTTGGGTTTTAAAATAATAGTGCTTGCAAACATATCACTCCTCCTATTTTGGATTTGGGCTTAAAATTGACGTGAGGATTAAAACTAAACAAAGGCAAAGAATCTCTCAATTTGGTGCAATAAAATTGAACAAAGCAATCAACACCTACTTTTGGGCTTAAAATTGAATATTGGTGCTTGTATGGTGGTGTAGCTTAGTTCACATTTCAAACTTTGGAGCTTAATCGATTCACCTTGTGTCTTGAGTTTTGGGTCCACTTGCACAAACTGTTAGATTACAAACCTTTATACTTTTTTAGAAAGGCCTATCCGGGGAATGTGTTTCTTCCTTGAAGAATGACCTTAAACCGGTAATCCTTCTGATTGGTATATAAACAAGGAGAAAACCAAAGTTCCATCTTATCTAGCCAAGCTCCAGTGAGGCATGTTGATGATAGTCTGGATCAGGTGAATATCCCTAAGGAGCCAACATGATCAACTAGGCTCTTAAGTGAGTCACGCACGTACAAACTGATTGGAGAGACACCACGGACCCTTACTACAACCTTGATTAATTAGAGGCCAACCCATTCTACCTCCAAATAGATACCTTATTATAGTGCAAGGGGTTATAGAATTTCCCCCAAGATTTCCAACATATGTGTCCCACATTATTTGTCTAGTGAAAGAGATCTTCACTCCACGGCAACAATACCTGGAAATGGAAAAAACACGGGCACCTACATCGTGGACCTTTGTGTCCTAGTAGCATGACAATTGTTGTGTGAGCTAACAGACATTCAAGCATTGGGCCTATAACATTGTATTCTAAAGCCATTGACCTAGATTAATCTGACTGTTCATTGTTGAGACCTCATGATAACCTTGCAACTTGAAAAAGTTGTAGAACATACACAATTTCAGTCTTCTTTCTTCAAAACACGGTGTCTATTGTGCTTGTCTCTTTGATCAGTTTCTGAAAGCGTAAAAAAAAATATCCAAACTGTCAAAACAAGTCAAATGTGTTAAATTCTAGGGTTTTCAATGTCAACTATCTTGCAAATCAATAGCATTATGTGATAAACTACCACAATCAACCAGTTATTTTATCGCAATCGATGAAATTGTACCACATTTGACCAGATATACTATATTCCTATTTTGACCTAAAACCTTGAAAGAATCCTTCATTTGGTGTCCAAAACTAGTGTCTATCCTAGGAAAACATGAAGAACATTGTGTGAATCTCTAAACATCAAAGATTACCCTTTCTCTATAAAGCACGACTATTGTCAAAAACATTGTTAGTTCAAAAGCTCAGACTTGAAATACCTTGATCTCATCATATCAAACATCATCATCTTTATCAAATTGACATTGTCCAAGGAAAAGGTCGGCAAATCTTATCTTTTATTATCACCACTTTGAGATCAATTTATATCAAAATCTGTCCTTAGAATTACCCTTGTCCAAAACATAACTCAGACTTTCCTCAGAAAGGATCTTCTTCCTTGTTTTCTTTATATCACTTGTTTTAGTTACAAAACCTGGACCGCACTATGTCTCAAACACCTCATGGAGGACCTTACAAAAGGTCTAAGGATAGAACTCAACCTGATGAGTCCTATATCAACTATTTCCCCACTTGGGAAATAGAGCAAGAGAACGATCCCTTCATGAACACTAGTTATGCTCTATTCATTGAACAACCCCATGGGGCAGCTTCTTTCCAAGATATCACAGAAGAAGAACTTGAAGATGTGGAACAAGATGCTTACTCCATGAAAGTAGTTGACGCTACTATAGAGAGGAACCCTAAATGTTACTTGGCCATACTAATAAAGAAGGGAGTCAAACTCCCTGCTAAATTCAGTGTATCAACTATATGGCCCAAAAACCCTCTCACAAGTCAAAACACTACTCACACTCCTTAGATACTACCTCTTGTGTCACAGATCTTTCCACCATTAGTTTTTCCCACATCGACACAGACTGTATCCAATCAAACCAATGACCCGACCCAGGCTGGCACATCTTCTACTCAAAGCATGACAAGCTCACAACAAAGTGCACCTATGGTCACTACTAATCCTCTACCTTTGGTCTCATGGCCAGGACAATCAAGCTCTCATTCTATGCCTTCCATCCCACCAAACACCAACTGTGCTGAAACTATGCTGCTACTACAATCAATTCACACTAGTCTTGGGATGAACACATCATGCCCATAGGGATCCATCTCTGTCAGAATGACTTACAGTCAAGGCCCACCCAAAGCTACACCTTTTCCCATTCCAACCCCATCTTTAGTTGCCTCAAATCCAATCCCCACAACAACAACCCCAAATTTAGCTGCCTCAGTTCCAACCCCCACAATAGCAACCCCAACTTCAGTTGCATCAAATCCAAACTCAACGACAACAACCCCAGTTTCAAACCCCACCTCAACAGAAACAATACCTACCCCAGCATTATCAAAACCAATTTCAGTCACAACAAAAAACACATCAAAACCCACCATGGACTACTCATGTCCCTCCAGTTACAAATCACTCAGTGGGGAATCAATATCAAGTTCCTAGGATGAAATCCTATGTTCCTACTCAAGGGATACAGAGGCACAACCTCATACCCACCATGACACAAAGGAATGTCCACACACACCAGCCTCAATATCAAATAGACATGCTAATGCAACAAATGCAAACCCTTCAAACCC
Source organism: Thuja plicata (assembly GCA_018584345.1). Lineage (NCBI taxonomy): Eukaryota > Viridiplantae > Streptophyta > Pinopsida > Cupressales > Cupressaceae > Thuja > Thuja plicata. Next base: position 505,299 of record MU228046.1, on the reverse strand, counting down.
AAATGATGGATATGCAAAATTAGGGGCAAACTAAATCCTATATCGCAGAGGATTTATACCCATATCCCTTTGACCATTCTCTTCACATATCTCCATTCCCAAATCACTTCTTGGTACCAAAAGTTGACAAGTATAGGGGCAGTACCAACCCTATTGAGCATATTAGAGAGTTTTTTTCTAGTTGCGTCGAATTCGCTCATGATGAGACATATCTAATGTGACTGTTACCAAAAATTTTGGTTGGACTAGCAACGAAATGGTTCTCACATCTACCTCATGGTATTCATTCTTGGGGATAATTGGCTGAAAATTTCATAGCTCACTTCCATCATAACATTGAGCACAAGGTCAGCATCAAGGACCTTTGTGATATCAAACAAAAATATGGAGAGTCTTTTGTGAAATTCCTATAGAGATGGAGGAATACGGAAAACTGTATAACATATGATGTGCCTGAACAAGACTTAATATTCATGTTTGTTGACAATTTGATCCTAGACATGTCATTGACAACAAAGTTACAGCTAGCTCTAAACTTTACACAACTCATCGAAAGAGGAGTTCAATGTGAGTAGAACTTGGTCAAACAAGGAATCCTTGCAGATCCCATACAAACAAATACAAATAAGAATGCAACAGAAAAATATAAGTGGTGGAAAAAAAACAAAAATATCACTAGCGATGGTGTCATTGATGTGAAAATAGTCAACTATGCACAACCTAAGGTGTCACTGCAAGGCACACCTGTGGCCAACCAAAAACCCACAGGGCCCACTCAACAAGCATACACCCAAAACCAACCTCCCCCTATACAAGCAGTTGTTGTGTCAAAAAGTCAACAATAGAATCAATGCAAACCATGGTTTCAATTCCAACAATGAGATTTCACACCATTGGGCGAGCCAATAGAGTCAGCTTTATGAAAGTTGATACAATCAAACATTATCACTCTCCCAGAAATCATAGACTTTGAACAAGATGAAAACAAACCAAGGTGGTATAATGAAAAATATTTTTGTGAGTTTCATCGGGTGAAAGGACACAAAATAGCTAACTGTTACAGATTGAAACACTCTATCCAATATTTGATTGACACAAGGGTCATCGATGTGATGAATACTCAAACCAAAGGCACAACTAATCACACCATTTTCAATGATACCTTTCATGATCACAACAAGGGAAAATCCTCTAGTTCTGGTGGACAAAAAAAACAATTTAACTATACATATGCCAATAGTGATAATGTCATCAATTGCCTCAATCCTTCAGATAGCCATGTGGCTACAACCACTATCAGAGACCAAGGTAACAATTATGCTGTAACAACGCATCATGCTAGAGTCATCTTGCAAGGAGTACCATCCTTAACTACTACATCAGCCAATCCTATAGAAAAATCGGATCCACAAACAAGCATAGTGGACCAACTAAAGTGCACACCTGCCCAGATCTCCATGTTTGACCTATTGCGCATATCTCCACATCATAAACTGGCACTTAACCAAGCACTTCAGAATGTAGCTTTCCCAAGGGACATAACACCTAAGAGCTTCCAAATGAGGGTCAACCATATAGCAGCTAAAAAACATGCCACATTCATAGACCGTGATGTGCCACTGCATAAACCCCTGTATAATGATCCTCTACACTTACTTGTCCAGATCCACAAAAGCACTGTCCGTAGGGTTCTTGTTGATGGTGGAGCTGGGTTAAACATTTGTACTCTAAAATTAATCAAGCAACTAGGATATTCAGAATCAAGCATTAATGTCACAAGGAGGATAAATATTAGAGCCTATGATGAAGAGGAAAGGTCCTCTAAGGGTATCATCATTCTACCTATTTGCATTGGTCTTGTGGTAAAAAACACACCCTTCCAAATCTTAGACCTTGATTTCGGATACAACATGTTACTAGGGAGACCTTGGATACATGAAAAGCAAGTTGTACCTTTGACATACCATCAATGCATCAAGTTCCCACACCAGGGAGAGGAGATCATCATAGAGGGAGATCCCAATCCCTTCCAATATTGTAATGTGGTCCAAATCAGCATTGATAACTAGGTACCATCAAACCAAGATTCAAGCATCCCATCCTCTTCAGATTCGAATCCCAATGATGTCACATGAGCAGTAGGAAAGATAGTCATTAAACAAGATGCAATCATCTCATCCTCTTCAGATTCAAATCTTAAAGATATCACGTAGAAAGTAGGAAAGATATCCATCACAGATAAGGGTTGTGGTGAATACAGATATGAAGAGGCTTTTACCATCACACACATGCCTCAAATCCCAAGAAGTCATGGCATGCCACAACCTGTTATTGTAAAAGAAACTTTGTAGCCTATTCTATTCATATGTCCACCCACAACCTTTGTCCAGTGGGGAGACATAGTGGAAGAAAATCCTTTTGAACAAGACATCAATACCTGGCTATACCAAGATTCCCCTGAGACAATTTGACCTCCATTACCTTTGTCGAACTATGGTAATGGTTACACAATGATTCAAAGATTTGGGTATGATGGTACAACTGGGTTGGGAGCAAGACAATAAGGCATACATGAATTGCCTCTCCCACCAACCTAGAGAAACAAAAGAGGTTTGGGATATGGACAAAAAAGAACTAGTCCTGTGATCCAAGATATTTACGTCAATCACAATAAAATAGAAGAGATTCACTAGGGGCACAACACAGAGCATGTCCTAATAAGAAACATATTAGCATAGTTGTTGCCCGCTAAAGAGGGAACCACACAATCCCAAATAAACCTACACATAGCAATCGATGATAACCAAGGAAGTGAGATATCAGATGAACATTCCATTGAGACTAACTCCCATGAGTATGACTGGAGATCCCTCCATGACTCTTAACCGTCAATCCCATATCTTTTCCCTTGGGCTGACATTATCATAAATCTAGCAGACCTATTTGACCAATTGACCATCACTGAACAACCCTGTATAGGCAAACATGTCATTTATGAAACCTCAAGTGGTGCATCCACATCATAGTCCAATTTTGTAGGCACCATATCAGCAGTCCCATTCAGTCAACCAAAGCCAAACAGTAGTGAAAGTGTATGTCTTGTACACCCTAAGCTTATAGAGTGGGATCAACAAGGGCCACCTGATCTAGATGTTTTTGATAATGACGAGGTGATAGCTCATTTCATGGGACTAAGGGAAGGCATTCTATTAGGATATCACAAGGCAATATTCTCCATTAACCTAGACAGAGCAGCATATTTTAGGGAGGAAGCTCCTCTTTCCAGTCCACAAAAGAAAAAAGAACAAAATATAAAAAGCTAAAAGAAGACGTATCTTCTAAAAAAAACCTCACTGAGGAACTAGAAGATGGAGAGAAGGAACTCCTCCCCCTGACAGAGGAGACATCAGCACTACTAACCGAAGAGATAGAGGAAGTCAACTTAGGAGATGAAAAGAACCTGAGAAACATATACTTTGCAAAATACTCACTCCTAAAGAGAGAGAACAGTTCATTAGTTTCTTCAAAGAAAGAATGATCAACTTCGCATGGTCCTACTTGAATGTGCCAGGATTAGATCCAGAGTTAGTGCTACACCATCTCCCATTTCTACCCAGCGCTAAACCTGTCAAACAGAAGCTAAGAAAGATGCATCCTCACATTGCATTACTGGTCAAGGAAAAACTAAAAAAGCTCCTAGATGCTAAATTCATCAGACCTATACCTTATGCAGACTGGATATCTAATCTGGTACCAGTTACAAAGCATAGTGGTCAAATGTGGATTTTCACAGACTTTCAGGATCTCAACATAGCATGTCCCAAGGACAACTTTCCTTTACCAAATATTGATATGATAGTAGACCTAACTGTCGGATATCAAATGCTATCACTCATGGATGGCTTTTCAGGTTACAATAAAATAAGGATCATGCTAGAAGACCAACACAAAACAACTTTCGCATGTCCTTGGGGAACATATTGTTGGAATGTCATGCCATTTGGTTTAAAGAATGCCAGAGCGACATATCAAAGGGCTATGACGACTATATTTCATGATCTCATCCACAAGACAATGGAAGACTATGTGGATGACATATTAGCCAAATCAATACTTTGAAAGGATCATCTACAGGTTTTGGGACCCATCTTTGACAGAATGCAGGAATTTAAAGTCTGGCTAAATCCAAAAAAGTGTGCATTCAGTGTCACAGCGGGATAATTATTGGGGTTCATAGTATCACACAGAGGAATCAAGGTGGATCCAGCAAAGGTCAAAGAAATATTGGACATGCCTCTAGAATCAAACCTAAGACAACTAAGAGGGTTACAAGGAAGGCTCCAATCAATCAGACGCTTCATAGCTCAACTGGTAGACAAGTGCCACCCATTCCAACATTTATTGCATAAAGACATCAAGTTCATATGGACAGAGCAATGTGAACAGGCATTTTAGATATTCAAAGACTACCTTCTTAAGTCTCCTATATTGGTACCACCAGTACAAGGTAGACCATTGCTTCTATATATCTCAGTGATGGAATCAACATTAGGTGTCCTCTTGGAAAAGCATGATGATGTAGGAAAAGAGAGAACCATTTACTATCTAAGTAGGACTTTGGTTGGATATGAGCTAAAATATATTCCCATTGAGAAGTCATGCTTGGCAGTTGTTTTCACTTCCTAGAAGCTCAGACACTACACGTTGAGTCACCAAATGAAATTGGTCACACATATTGATCCTCTCAAGTACCTATTAAGCAAAGAAGCGCTCACGGGAAGACTAGAAAAGTGGGTAATGATCTTAAGCAAGTTCGACATTGAGTACATAGATAGAAAGGCCATCAAAGGACAAGTGACCACCAATCAACTAGCAGAGGCACCAATTCAAGACCACCAGCCTATTGTTTCAGACTTTCCTGATGAATCTATCATGACACTACAACTGGCAATCAAGGTATGGAAACTTTATTTTGATAGATCATGTACAAACCATGGTGTGGGGGCAAGGATAGTCCTTACCACTCCAGATAATGATACAATTCCAAATTCTTTCAGACTTAACTTCCAATGCACCAACAACATAGCAGAATATGAAGCATTGGTCATCGGTCTAAACTTAGCCATTCAATGGAGAATCAAGAACTTTAAAGTCTTTGGCAATTCGTAATTGGTCATTAGTCAGGTCAACAATGATTATATGACCAAAGATGAGAAGATCATACCATACAGAGCACAAATGGAATGTCTACACACCAAGTTTCATTACATTCTCTTCGAGAAAGTCCCAAGAGCACAGAACAAAGCAGTAGATGTGATAGCTACCATAGCATCACTGATTGATATGCTAGGTAATGATACTAAATTTGAGTTTCTAGTGGAGCAACTCTTGGTACCATCACATCAGGCATCTATCATAGAATTATCATGTGTCCTTGTTGGTCCTAAATCCCCATGGTACCAAGATGTCTATAGCTATCTCTAAAACAACGTCTTACCCCCAAACTTGTCTAGGAACCAGTGAAAATCCCTCATCTGCCAAGCCTCTAGGTATACCATCCTCTCAACTACTCTATATAGACAAATTCTAGATGGAACATTACTATGATGTCTCACTTCCATGGAATCCCAGAAAGCTTTGTACGAGGTACATGAAGGAATATGTGGAACCCACGGAGGTGGCAACAACTTAGCTAAGAAAATAATCTGCATGGGATACTATTGGCCCACAATAGAGATAGATGCACACAAGCATGTTCAAAGGTGTAGAAAATGTCAAATTCATGGAGACCTCATATATGCATCAGCCTAGGAACTAAATCCTATCACATCACCATTGACCTGGTAGGCAAAATCACACCCTCTTCAGCAAACAGACACAAGTACATCATAGCAGTAATAGAATACTTCACCAAGTGGGTGGAAGAAATTCCCCTTACTTACATCACTAGAAAGAAAATAGCGATGTTCATACTTGACCACATCATCTGTCGATATGGGATCCCCCAAACAATCCTGACAGATCATGGCACCCCTTTCTAGAACAAGGATGTTGAAGACCTATGTGAACAGTTCTGCATCAAACAAGGGTTCTCCTCATTTTACTACCCTCAAGGGAATGGCCAAGCTGAAGCTACAAGTAAAATGATCCTAAATATTCTGAAGAAAATAGTAAATGAATAAGGGCGAGACTAGCATTTACAACTTAGTCCCGTATTATGGGCATACAGAACTAGTGTGAGAACACCAACAGAAGCAACTCCTTTTTTCCTAGTCTATGGAACAGAGGTGGTATTACCCCTCAAAGTAGAAATCCCATCCCTGAGGATATCATTAAAGAACCTAGTTTCAGACAAAGACTATAGAGTAGCAAGGCTCAGTCAGCTAGAACTACTAGATGAAAGAAGGCAACATGCCTTCAACCACTTACAAGGCTATCAGAATCACCTTAGAAGGAACTATCACAAGAAGGTGAAGCCATTAACATTTGAGGTAGGAGACCTTGTCCTCATGGAAAATAAGAAGAATCAAGCAGAGCGAGTCAAACTTAGTAAGTTTGAGCCTAACTGGTTAGGACCATTTGTTATTGTCAACTCTACTCAGAGCGGGGCATTCATACTAGCAACACTAGAAGGAGATCAGCTCCCCAGCTACATCAACAACATGCACCTAAAGAGCTTCTACCCTTAAATGTCTCTATGGTTAAGGCATTTATCTACATATCCAAAAAATACCCAAAAAATAAAAAAATACAAAAGTTACCTTGGTGAAAATCTGGCAATCAGGCACCTTGGCGACAACCAAAAAAAATTGAAACAGAAAAAAAGTAAAGAGAAAACAAAATCTCTCTCTTAGTGAAAACCTGGCAATCAGGTGCTATTGAGTAGGTACCTTGGTGAAGACCTGGCAAACAAGCGCCAAGTGTTCAAATCCAGCTTCACCATCAATGAGCTCCAAAAGCTTGAGCACGCTTCAAAATGCAAGACTGACTATCCCAAGCAATATCAAGAAGCGCAATCCACTCTGAGCACCAAGCACTTACCCATGGTTCATATTGGTCCACCAAACTAGGGGTGATTCCAAATATCCAAAAATCCTAAAAAATTGGAAAACTCATCAAAAAATCCTAAAAAGATCAAAATAAGAGAAAATCAATCTTCATCAAAAATAGTCAAAAAATTGCAAAATCCTGAAGCAATAAAACCAATTCAGTTATCAAGAGAGTATATGAAAATTGCGCCTAGTCAATCAATGTCACAATCATGAGCTTTGCAAATCAGCATTGGGCTCATCTGACACAACTTTATCAATCTATCAATTCAATCAAAAAACAATAGGCGAGCAAGCCAAACTATCGATTGTCACAATCATGAGCCTTGCAAACAAGCATTGGGCACATCTGACATAGCTTGATCAGCTGCCAACATGATAAGAGAAATCAAATCTATTAATCAATATTGTCACAATCATGAGCTTTGTGAACTTGCATTCGGCCCATCTGACACAGCTCGATCCGCTGCCAACACAATCAAAGCAATCAAGCCAAAAAAGCCTCTCCAAAGAGTTTGACCCAATCAAGAGAATCCAACTACATCGAGGAACCACACAAAAATGTTGACTAGGTCAATCAAGTTGGTCAGATGTCAGTCTATATTTCAGGGTTACGTTCTTACGCTACTCCAGGATCCACCATGTGAGGAGAGTAGCTATGATAGATAATGAATTATTTTCTTTGATTGTTGTTTGTTGAATGTTCACTTTGATTCTAGGGCCATGATGATTTATGATAAATGCGGTAGGCACTGTAACTTATCTGGCAGCCGCGCAGTTCCATGATCTGAGCTTAAACTAGGGAAAGAATTGGACATTCCTTCTCTTTTATTTTTCTTATTTGCTTTATAGAATCAAGAGCTCGCAGCACTATTCAGATGGACTTTGACTTACCTTGGAGTTCTATATTGGTTTCTATGGTCTTTCCCTTTATGTTGCAAACAAGAGCTCATGATGCTACTCATGATGCTATCTAGATGGACTCTAGGGGCATAGGAGTTCTATCTTGTTTTCTTGGCTTTCCCTTTCAAAAATCAAGGGCTCACAGTGTTATCCAGATGGACTCTGGGTACATAGGATTTCTATCTTGGTTACTTTGTTTTAGATTAACTCAGAGGACAAGCGGTATCCAGATGGTCCATATCTGGGTACTCTTGGCTCTCTTTCTTTTCAAACAAGGAACATAGTTGAACCCAGATGGTCAATATTTGGGTGCACTATGGGTCTCTTTCTATTTAATCTCTTTACTCCTTCCACTATCAAGAGTTCATGGCAATATCCAGGTGGTATGTGATCTGGATCATTCAACACTCTTTCAGAATATTAAAAAATACAAAAAAAGATGCAATGATGATAATTATTGGAAACAAAGGTAGTGACTTGGGACATTCATCTTTTCTATCAGGTCATATCTATCCAAAACATGCAAAAAGAAAAATTTTCTATCATCAAATTCTATTTAGATCAATCTCAGATCACATTCCAAATTAACTTCCTTCTAACTAACACATGCATTACTCAAAAATTTTGTGCATGGTAGATTGCATTCATTTATTGCATAAGAAAAATCCAAAACATGTGCATAGTAGATCATATAATCAATGCATCCATCATCAATAAAATCATAACTAACATAAGAATGCATTCATCATCATCATATAGTGATTCACTTTTTCAACAAATTAATGTTCAATTGACGCATTTTCTATGCTTAATTTGTTGAGGGGGCATATAGTCCACTTGCTATCACTGGGGCAAGCTGGGGCAGGATCAAATCTGAAAATTCTTTAACACACTGCAACAAGTCACATCGCATCAAAGAGGGGCAAATGTAGACACCCTAAAAAGGACAGGCTTGTGACCTTACATTAAAAACACTAATTTTCATCTATTAGTTAATGGTTTTTTAATCATTAAATTAATCATCTATTTTCCTCTAAATTCATTCCCCTAATCATCTAATCAAATTCCCAAAATTAATTAAATAATTAATTTTATTTAATTAATTAGCTTTAATTGATTAGTTACCATTAATTAATTAATTAAACTCAATTTCCTATAGTTTAAATTCAAATATTT
>MU228046.1:470499-495896 GCA_018584345.1 Thuja plicata | reverse complement strand
TCCTTTTGATCTCAACCATTCATCTCCCTATCTCTAGGATTGATCTCAACCATTCATATCATCACCAAATCCTATATAATAAACCCTTCATAACCATTTGAAGGATCTAGGATTTCAAGCTCTCATGTGTCATTACTCCGTCAGTTTGGTTCTAGCATTCAAGCCATCTTGCGATCACACACCCATTTCAACTAGCAAATTCTCAACACTGCTCAAGTCATAGATGCTGCCCCACCAATACTGAGCATCAAGAATAGCATTTCAGAAGGAGTAGAGAGAGACAATAGAAGCTTCAAGCATCATGGGCTTTGCATTCATTTGTTTTCCTTTCTCTTGCTTGTATATTTTATTGATTACATTTCATTGTTATTCATTTGGTAGTATCGTGTATTTGATTCATATCATTTGTGAAACCTTTGCAACTGACCCTTGCCTTTGGAAAGCTTGGGAATCCACGGATCATGAACCGAAAGGAGAGGCATATAGTTACCTTAGATTCATGGGAGTATCCTGCTGATTTTTTTATCCTATCACCTAAAGTAAACTTTTTTGGCTATCCTGTAATCTTGGGAAGACCCTGGTTAGCCACCACTGATGCCAAAATTAATTGCAGATCAGGTAGTATGAAAATTTCAAATGGTCAAGCCATACGGAAGCTAGCCCTATATCCTCCTTCCCAACCCTAGCTAGACTTGGGAGAACCTATTTGGCTAGACTTAGGGGATGAGGAGGAAGAGCTGAATTTAGTAGCCCAGCTCATGATGTTGCATAGGCAATCTTTTCTAAAGATGCAAGAGGAAGATGATGTGATACAGAGCATTCTTACCAATGAATGTATTGTGGCTAAAGATGTTTCAGAGAGTTCTATTTTACAACTATGTACCTATAAGGATTGTATGTTTCCAGAAACCCCTGAAATAATTGATCAATTATCGCCAAATGAAATAGCTACAAGTTCAGTGCCCGAAGTATCAATGGTAGAGCTCACAACAATAGTGAAACTTTCCCCTGGTCATAACCTCCATGTAAACAACAAGTTGTCACAATCACAGTTGGCATTGTTAACCAAGCTCCTCAGTCAGCATGAGAAATCCTTTGCATGGGATTATGTGGATATGGAGGGAATAAACCCTAAACTCTACAACCACAAAATCTACATCAGTGATGGAAGCTTGCCACTTTGTCAACCTCAGAGGAGAATAAATCTTGCACTAAGAGAAATAGTTAAAACTAAGTTGCAGAAGTTGTTGGATGCTAGATTCATCTATCCAATCTCTGATAGCAAGTGGGTATCACCCTTGGTCATTGTACCTAAGAAAGGAGGTAAGTGGCAGATATGTGTGGATTACAGGGAATTAAATAATGACATAAAGAAGGACCACTTTCCTTTACCTTTTATTGACTAGGTCTTGGATAATTTGGCTGGAAAGAAATACTTTTCCTTTCTGGATGGATACAGTGGTTACAATCAGGTAGGCATTGCCCCTGAAGATCAGGAAAAGACCACATTCACATGCCCTTGGGGCACATATGCCTATTCAATATTACCATTTGGATTATGCAATGCACCTGCTACCTTTCAGAGAGCTGTGATTAGCATCTTTGCTAATATATCACATGATTGCATGGAAATCTACATGGATGACTTCACTACATTCGGTGTCACATTTGAGGAAGCTCTGAAGAACTTGGAGAAAGTACTAATTAGATACAAGGAACAAAACCTATCTCTCAACAGTGAAAAGTGCTTTTTGATGATGCAGGAAGGAGTGGTGTTGGGACATTTTATCTCCAAAGCTGGAATCTAGGTAGACCCTGCAAAGATAGAGGTAATTCTCACACTCCCTATTCCTGCTAAGAAAAAAGATGTGAGATCTTTCCTAGGTCACGTTGGCTATTATAGGAGGTTTATCCAGAACTTTAGTCAAATAGCTAGTCCTCTATACAACTTACTTACCAAAGAAGATGAATTTGCTTGGACAAAAGAATGTGATGAATCCTTCCTGTAGCTCAAGCCACTTTTGACAACTGCACCAGTACTTAGGGGCCCTGACTGGAATTTTCCATTTCACATACATACAGATGCTTCAGACTATGTCGTAGGTGTTGTCTTGGGACAAAAGTCTAAAAACATTAAAAATGCAATCTATTACATAAGTAAGAGTCTACATGGATCAGAGTTAAACTATACAGTGACAGAGAAAGAATTGCTAGCAGTAGTTTATGCTCTGAACAAATTCTGCCATTATCTAATTGGTTATCCTATATTTGTTCATACTGGCCATGTAGCAATTAAGTATCTCATGAACAAACCTGTCATCACAGGCAAGTTAGTAAGATGGCTTCTTCTTTTGTAGGAATTTGATATAACAATCATTGACAAGCCAGGGAAAGAAAACGTGGTAGCTGATAATCTATCCAGAATTCATCATGCTGAAGAAGATGCTACTTTTATAGATGATGCATTTCCAGATGAAAATTTATTTCATATTTCTATCCAAAATCCATGGTATTCTGATATAGCCAATTACCTAGTAGCTAAAAAAATGCCCACACATTTCTCTTATAAGGATAAGAAGCTACTTGTAGAGAAAAGCTTCCATTTCTCTTTGATTGATAGCACATTATTTTACACTGGACCTAACCAAGTGATGAGGAGATGTGTGAGAGAAGATGAGACATATGACATTCTGCATGCATGTCATAATGAACCATGTGGAGGACACTTTGTAGCCAAAAAAACAACACAGAAGAGTTTAACAACTGGCTACTAATAGCCTACACTTCACAAAGATGTAGCCAGTTATACAAGGAAGTGTGGCAAATGTCAAAGAATGGGCTGACCAACAAGATCAGATGAAATTCCCTTAAACCCACAGGTGGTGGTAACACCATTTTATAAATGGGGGATGGACTTTATTGGTCCCATAGACCTTCCATCCAATGGGAAGTCATACATTCTGGTGTGCATAGATTACCTAGCCAAATGGGTCAAAGTAAGAGCAATGAAGCATGCCAGGGATCATAAAGTTGCTGAATTTCTGTATAAAGAAATTTTTACTAGATATGGTGTGCCAAGAGAACTTGTTACTGATCAAGCTACTCAATTCACTTCCAATCTAATAATAGAGCTCATGAAGGAATATAATATCAGACATTGGAAGTCAAGCCCCTATCACCCTCAAGCCAATGGAAAAGTAGAAGTTACTGTAAGATAACAAAATGTAAGATAAATATTTAGATGATTGATGGAGTGTATCTTACCAAAATGTAACAGGGATGGAATAGAGATATGTTTATTAAGAATGTATAAGGTACTAAGAATGATTGATTTGATTTATAAAGTGTTGATGTGTAAATTGTTCTTTAAGTTGCCTAGAATGTATTGAATTTCTTAACCCTAATTGAATTGTATTGATTAAGTATTTCAATTGTGATTAAGGAGAAGATAAGATGTTTCTTTTTTGTCCTCAAATACATAAATGGGAGATCCAAATTGATCAACCCCAAAGAAGGGTTAATGCACAAATGAATCAACTATTTGGAAGGGAGAATAACAAAGGAAATACCTTAAATTCTATTAATTATATGTATAGATATGATACATGATAGTAATTGAAGAAATAGGAGAAATGCACTTAGCTTGAAATATTGTAGATCAAAGAATGCTATTTTCTGAGGTCTGTAGACTATTTCTAGAAAAATTGAAAGTTTATCCCAAACCAGAATGCAGAGACAAACAAAACCCATAAATATTTTTCCATTCTAATGTCATCTTATGAAAAAAGTCAACCTTGACCCACAAATGTCAACCCTGACCCAATAATGTCGACCCTAACCTACACAGATCCAAAAGTGACTTTGTTCATGGATCTTGGAATTTTGCCGAAAAGGGTATCTAGATCTGGTCTCAAATCAACTGTTCTGTACCTGTACATTACTTGTAAAAGTCCTTTTGGAGGATTCAAATCCTTGAATCCACAAGTATGCTTCAAAATGTGGGATGTAGAAAGGTAGGATGTCTTCAATATCTTTCTTGTAGATCTCAAACACCAAGTCTTAAATGGGTTCTTGAATTCGGAAGATGCTTGGAAGAAGATGGATGGAGAGATCACCAAAAGGGCACCATGTAGCTTCAATCCTTCAATGGCCTCCAATGGATCTCCTTCATGAAAATGGATGCTTGAATGAATGGATGCTTGCTTGAAATATTGCTTTCTTGCTTGTTTGAACTTCACTTGATAATGCTTGATCTCAATTAGGAATGCTAGATGCTTGATTAGAAGACTTAGAGAAAATGAGAGAGAAAGCTTCCCTTTTATATGAAATTAGGGCACAATATTCCAAGGAGGCCTACATAGGAGAATTAAATTCCCATTAAAGACTTTACCCCTAGGAGAGGACCTATATTAAATATATTTTAGGAATCAACACTTTGAAACCCGAAACAGTCGACCCGAAAGCGGGAAATGCTTTTTGCAAAGGCTGACCTCCAAAATCTATGAGACCCTGGGATCTGAACCCTAGGTCAAGGTCAAGGTCAACCTTGACCTAGGTCAGGGTCAAGGTTGACATAGACCTGAAAGGTCAACCCTGACCCTAAAGCCCAGAATCACCAGTCTGTAGTTCAGAATGCAGAAATCAGGCTAAACAGGAGTGGAAAGAGGGACAGAACAGGGAGGAAGCCATGTCAAGATCAGGAACCCATTCAAGGCACTTTTCATGACCCCAAACCACTTACTCAGAAGGCTAAACATGTCTCTAATGGAAGTGCTTCCATTTTATGACTATACATTTATCCCCCACTTTAGCAAGAGTATGAGCTCAACACAAACTCTTGGTAAAGGAGAATATATAGAAAAGACGATCTTATTGAAATAAAAAGGGATAAAGAAACCCTCAAGCCCCCAAAGGACTTAATTCATTATCAACCCTAAGATCCTGATAAGAGAGACATTACTTAGTTAAGTAGAGAGGAAAAAGGGTGTGATTATCTCGCCCAATGATAACTTATGTCTTATTGTGAACCACACAAAAAGTGTAACTGGAAAGATGGAATTGAACTGCCTAGTGAATGTGGCTACTCACTAGTCAACCCATCAAGGAGATCCATTCTTAAAGGGATCAAATTATTGAAAACTGGTGGGATCAAGAGATACGTGTAAATTTTAAAGTGGAGGGATCAAGAGATCCTAAAAAAATAAAAATGTGACCATGCTTTAAGGATTAGCTTCTTTTAATCCATAAAGGGAAAAGTTTTGAATCTTTGAAAACTATTTTGAACATGCATGTGTGCAAAAAGTGAGTAGAGTGTATGCCCCCATGTTAAAGTCATTGCTAACAATTTAACAGGAGAAATGATTTTAACAGAAACATAAGCAACTCTACAGATTAGGTTTCCACTGCGAGATGCCCCCAAAGGAAGACAAATCAATGGAAATAAAACATAAACATACATAAGAACACAAAAGGGATCTACCTTATGTGGGGTTAGTATGATCATAAGATAACATATACATAATATTATTGCAAATGAATTGACATCATTCCCTAAATAAAGTAGAACTACAATCACAAAGGAGGAAAGAAACTTAAGAATTTACGAAGAGGAATCTTTTTGGACCACAACTTGGAGACCAAAAAGAATTAGTGCTACCATGTCATAGATCCAAGAAGATTGTACAAGGAAAATAGTTACAAACAATAGCACATGTACAACATAACATGAAACAACATATAGAAGAATGTAGATACATATAGAGGAATTGAACAACGGTTTTGATTCTTTCATCACCTTATACCAACAAAGTAACAAGGGTCGTATAAAAGAATCTAACAAACATTTAGAAAAATATATTACGGGGGAAGCACATTATACCAACACAAAAAGGGCTACCATAAAGGATAAACCAATCAAGCATGTTTTCAACCTTCCCCATCTTGGTTTATGTTATTTAGAGTAGGCGGGAAACTCACAAGAGGGACTATATCCAATACAGTAGGAATGATAGATAGTTCCAAAAAAGGATCCTCTTGAGAATCACAATGCTCAATACTAGGTGTAATTGTTAATTGAGTTGAAAGCATATGAGGTAAATCATTATCAAGATCAATGGTCTCATATTCATCACTAAGATCAATAAGATCATCAAGAGTGTCCTCCTCATTAAGGTTGATTGAAATGGGATCCAAGATGCAAATAGGATCATCATACTCATTCATCTTAACATCATGAATATTAACATCCAATGCATCAGGCATAGGTTGATCAAAGGTAGGTAATGGGTTTCCAATCATAGAAGCACGGGCTCTAGCATTAGCTCTACGAAAATGTAAGATAAATATTTAGATGATTGATGGAGTGTATCTTACAAAAATGTAATAGGGATGGAATAGAGATATGTTTATTAAGAATGTATAAGGTACTAAGAATGATAGATTTGATTTATAAAGTGTTGATGTGTAAATTGTTCTTTAAGTTGCCTAGAATGTATTGAATTCCTTAACCCTAATTGAATTGTATTGATTAATTATTTCAATTTTGATTAAGGAGAAGATAAGATGTTCCTTTTTTGTCCTCAAATACACAAATGGGAGATCCAAATTGGTCAACCCCAAAGAAGGGTTAGTGCACAAATGAATCAACTATTTGGAAGGGAGAATAACAAAGGAAATACCTTAAATTTTGTTAATTATATGTATAGATATGATATATGATAGTAATTGAAGAAATAGGAGAAATGCACTAACCTTGAAATATTGCATATCAAAGAATGCTATTTTCTGAGGTCTGTAGACTGTTTCTGGAAAAACTGACAGTTGATCCTGAATTGGAACGTAGAGACGAACAAAACCCATAAATATTTTTCTATTCTTATGTTTTCTTATGAAAAAGGTTGACCTTGACCCAAAAATGTCAACCCTAACCCAATAATGTTGACTCTGACCTGCACAGATTCGAAAGTGACTTTGTTCATGGATCTCAGAAGTTTGCCGAAAAGGGTATCCAGATCTGGTCTCAAATCAACTATTCTGTACATGTACCTTGCTTGTAAAAGTCCTTGTGGAGGATTTGAATCCTTGAATCCACAAGTATGCTTCAAAATGTGGGATGTAGAAAGGTAGGATGTCTTCAATCTCTTTCTTGTAGATCTCAAATACCAAGTCTTGAATGGGTTCTTGAATTTGGAAGAGGCTTAGAAGAAGATGGATGGAGAGATCACCAAAAGGGCACCATGTAGCTTCAATCCTTCAATGGCCTCCAATGGATCTCCTTCATGAAAATGGATGCTTGAATGAATGGATGCTTGCTTGAAATCTTTCTTGCTTTCTTGTTTGAACTTCACTTGATAATGCTTGATCTCAATTAGGAATGCTAGATGCTTGATTAGAAGACTTAGAGAAAATGAGAGAGAAAGCTTCCATTTTATATGAAATTAGGGCACAATCTTCCAAGGAGGCCTACATAGGAGAATTAAATTCCCATTAAAGCCTTTATCGCTAGGAGAGGACCTATATTAAATATATTTTAGGAATCAATGCTTCAAAACCTGAAACAGCCGACCCAAAAGTGGGAAATACTTTTTGCAAAGGCCAACCTCCAAAATCTATGAGACCCCAAGATCTGAACCCTGGGTCAAGGTTGAGGTTGACCCTGACCTAGGTTAGGGTCGAGGTTGACATAGACCTAAAAGGTCGACCCTTACCCTGAAGCCCAGAATCACTAGTCTACAGTTTAGAATGTAGAAATCAGGCTAAACAAGAGTGGAATGAGGGACAAAACAGGGAGGAAGCCATGTCAAGATCAGGAACCCATTCAAGGCACTTTTCATGACCCCAAACCACTTACTTCAAAGGCTAAACATGTCTAAAATGGAAGTGCTTCCATTTTTCAACTATACAGTTACAAATCGGGAAATAGAAGCAATCTTAACAAAGATAGTTCATTTGCATCACTAAGATTGGAGCAGCAGACTATCAGAAGCTATCTGGGCATATAGAGAAACAAGGAAGACCACCATAAGGTTCACTCCATTCAAACTATTATATGGTAGAGCAGCAATGCTACCGATTGAATTTGAACACAAGACATTAAGAACAGCGCTGGAGTTAAACATTGATCTTCCTGCAGGACAGAGATAGCTCTTGTTGCATCTCAATTCTTTGGATGAAATGCACAAGTCTACCCTGTAGCGCATGGAAATTATCCAAAAGCAAAGGAAACAGTGGCATGAATCCCATATTAAGAGTAAGCAGTTCCAAGTTGGAGATTGGGCATTGTTATATGATTCTAGATTCCAAGAGATATCAGGCAAGCTACAGACATGATGGCTAGGTCCATATAAAATAAGCCATGTATTTAAAAATGGAGCAGTCCAGTTGACCATAATAGACCCTATATACTTCAATCTATTAGCCAATGGACATAGACTAAATTTGTATCACCAGCCACAGACAATAGAAGGCTTCCTATAGCAATTCAACCAACCAATTTTAAAGGATCAACAAGTAACACTTCCTATAGCAGAGGGTGTCAACCTCCTTCCTGCAACTCTTCAATAAAAATTCCTTTGAAGCATGACCATAATAAAAACTTTATGTTTACATAAATTTTAAATTCTCCATTCACTTTCTACATTCTTCTTTTTCAACCCATTTCATTCCTTAATCTTCCATCCACCTACCTCCCACATCATCATTTTTCTATGCTTTCAATAAAGAGATCGTGCACTGATGTATGACAACCACCGATGCCATCATTCCACTCTTTCAAACCTTTCCTGGCATGTGCGATGATCAATTAATAGGTATGAGATTTTCAAATTTATTTCCAATTTTAGCGCATAGATTTTGTTGGTTATATCAAATACTGCAATAAATGTATCGTTGCTGTCTTAATCTAGTTTCGTACCTTCTGCCAAGTCTAACAAGTGAGGACACTTTTTAATGTTTTTTAGGGGGCAGGAAAGTGTGCCAATTCCTAAAATTTCATTTCTATTTACTCGTTAAGATCCTTAATTCTGTACTTCGGCCTTGTCTTAATTAAAATCTAGTTGCCGCATCACACAAGTGTCAAGTGTTGTACCTTTATTCCAAATAAACCCCTAATTGTCAGACTAGATATGACCCAGTATTAAAACCATGACATAACTCTCACATGAATATCTATTATTCATTCTGTTAAAGTACATTAGTATTGTTCATACCAAGAGTACCAGAAGAATGTGAAAAAGGGTCTATGGTTTTACAAGAAGTAGTCTAAAATTCAAAAGAGAAGAAGGTAATTGTTGAGAAAAAAGTAGAGGTTAAATTTGGTAAGCACAAATGGGGGGCCAATTGTAGCAGCATGAACTAGTAGTTCATGGTATTTTACTTTTTGATGTTGAGGCAGTAAGAAGATTTAATGCCTGTGGATGGTTGGGATATTTCTTAAAATTGACAGAGTTTGATGAGGAAGCAACAACAAAATTTGCAAACACATTTGATGAAGGCCAAGAAACAGTATGGGGGTTGAGAGTCATTGCAACAGAGGAGAAAATAGTGGAATTAACTAGTTTTCTAGCAACAAATGAACACTACCCCAATGCACACAATGCTAGGTCAGCTAGGGCCTAGTTTACCCTGCTAGGTGACCCTCCTCTGGAGATCACTAAATAGGGGTGCAGGAGAATGTCCATTCCTCCACCATATCATGAGTTGGCAATGCACATTATCAAGTATTTCACCTATGAAGGAAGATTTTCTAATTTACATGCACATCATTTTAAGCTGCTTAGTTATGTACGACATAATATCCCAATGAATGCCCCTAATTTCTTGTTTAATATGTTGTGCATTAGTGTCGAGGAAACCCAAAAAGGAAATGACAATTCTGTTACTCACCATGCCCTAATTAAATTTCTCATATAAAGATCTCTTAGGGATGTCTCTCCTATGGCATGGGTAGAATTTGTCCATCATAAAACCCTGCAGCCTCAAATTGCCCCTAATGTGCAAATTAGCCAAGATAATGTAGTTCCTCTTGACCCAGTTGCTGAGCAAAGTACCCAAGGGGAAAAAAATGAAAATTTACAAGAAAATGTTCCTTTACCCTCTCACATGAGAAATATACCTACTTTCGCCCAAAAAAAATGAAAATGAAAGTTAGTGGGAGAAACTTTGGTTCCTACAGCTGAGCCATGAAACCCTACAGTCTCAAGAGGGAAGAAAATGAAGTCAGTTCCTGCAGCCACTACTCCTGCAGCAGATAAAACAAAAAGGGTTGGTAAGAAAAAGGCTATAGAGGTTGAGGAAATCCCTATAAGAAGGAGCTCTAGGATGAGAGGGAAGATTCCTAAAGTACCCACCTAAATCCAGTCCACTTCCCCCAAATAATTTGAGGAAACTCCTATTCATATTGTTCTGGATAATTCTCCCAGCCAGTCTGAGATTCCAGACATTCCTCAACATCTGGATGAGGAGTGTGAAGCTAAGCCAAATGTATTTAAAAATGACCTAGGAGTTAGTCATCAAGATGTTCCAGCCTATGAAAAAGAAACCCCTATAACTCACCAGCTAGCTTGCACAAGAAATGCCCTAGTTTCCTATAAGCGAACTTGGTTAATAAATTTTTTAGGGCAGTTATAGAAGGAACAAAGGAGGAAGAATAACCAGGATGAAAATAGTGGTCTGATTACTCTGAAAATTCTTCTCTTCCAGTTATATAATAAGCATGTGCTGAAAAACACTCTATGGGGAGAAGAGAAAAAGAAATTGTAGAAAGTAATAGCAGAACAAGGAGAGGAAATTACAGAATTAAAAGATTAGTTGGCAAGATAGAAATAGAGAATGGAACATGCCCTTAAGCTGACTAACTAGATAATTGCTTGTAGACTACCACCTAGGGTCTATACCATCTGTCTAAAAGAAAAATTCCTCCTATTCTAGTTGATGATGACCCTCATAGATGTAAATGCAGAGTTCAAAATAGCCCATGAATTTTATGGTTTATACTAGACCCTTCCATCTTGGCAACAAAACTTACTCTGTGAGTTGTATATGCATAGTTTCATCATCCCTACAGAGACTAAATGGAATCCCCTACTTTACATAGGGGATATACACCTAAGGGCCCTAATGTCTTGGATGCAAAATGAGGCTAACTATGATAGACAATTGGAGAATTACAGAGAACTTGAGAAAATGAAACCCCTGCCATTAAGAGCAGAAAGTAGTCAACCAAAAGTATTCCTGAGGGATTGGTTCAAAATGACATATGGGAATATTAAAAAGGAAATAAGAGATAAAATTGTCAAGCTCAGGATAGATGTGTATGCAAAATATGGCAACATGTCTTATTTTGTCTTCCAAAGATCCTTAACCGGTGCCAGAAGTAGATGGGGTAGATTATCAGAGGCATTCAAAAGGTCAGAACCACACATCCCCATTAACCTTGAAGCAGCCATACACTGAGCACCAAAATACATGGAGTTGGGTAGGCAAATTAGGTAGGAGCTCTAGTGTCCGCTCATAATGTAGCCACCCATGCTCCTTTGGCCCTTGTATGACATCAACACTGCCAGGCTTGACAGGCTATAGGAGGATCACAAAAGGGGATTTTGGGAAAGAACAAGAGGATTCTACTACTCCTTCAAGAGTCAGAGGTGAGGAAGAACTAAAGTTGGTGACTTTAGGTCAATTGCCAAAAGATGTAATGCTTGAGGACAAGCATTTGATTAACCAAGGGGCAGATGATAAGGCCAAATTATTGCCTTTATTTTGTATAATTTTAAATACTCTATTCTAATTTTTGACAAAACATTTGTGAACCTAGCCAGTTAAAACTTGTGATAAAGTCCAGATAGAACTGATAAACCATGGGTAGATATTTGTGACATATTTTGCTAATATTATACATATATTGTAGTATTTCATAAAACCATCAGAATATATGTTCTAATATCTAGATTTAATTTGATTAAGCTTTTTTCATGAATATCTTTGCATTACAGCTAAGTTGACAGGAGAGGAAGCGGCTGGAGAGTGGTCGACAACATTCAAGGAAGACTGTTGAGGACCAGCTATGGTGGAGTGATCATCACAACACCAGGAGACATGACTGCTATAATGGAGGAGCCATTATTCTAGGATGTAGGGATGTAGTGTTTCTACATTCCCTCTGCACTTTATTATGTTGAACTGGTCGCCCAAGCTTTATTACCCACACTACGGGCTGTTGCATTTCCATCTTCTTCTCTGGCATGTTTTAAGAAAGATAATTTATTTTCTATTTTTTAATAAGTGTTCGATCCTCTATTTATAGGGATTGGACTGATAGTTTGAGGTTAGAGAGGAAAGTTAGAGAAATAATTTTTTGGAAGAAAACTGTTATACAGTAAGCTATTTTAAGTTTCATGTATTGTTTTTATGTAATGAGTTTTTGAAATACAATGAAGTAATTATGGGTTTACATTATGTGTTAATAGATTAGTAGAAACCAACCAAGGGGGCCCACTTGGGAGGTGGAATAGGTTAGAATAGAATAGATTTCCTTCCAACATTTCCCTGGTATTTCTAGTATTTCAGATAGAAGTTACACTTTCTTCCTACAACATTGTACCTTGTAAATGTTCCTGTAGCATCTGCAAGAATAGTTATAATGGATGTTATAGGTTGAAAGTATAGGTTTAAGTAGAGTTTTCAATTTCTAGCATTCATTTCAGTAAGGAGAAAAGTGTACTATTTTCCTGTAGCACTAGTTTAGGTTTCTTTTACACATTTTTACCTTCATGTAGCATAAGAAGAATGACTCCTTAAGAAACCTAGTGTGCATATCATGCTGACCATTTCAAGTATATGTCCTTGGGTTGACAAGTTAAATGAACCTCATAACGGGAGAAGTAGTCCTTAGATTGAATAAAATATTCTTAAGAAAGGCCTTGAGCATGATTATTCCACACCTATTGTGAGGTGGTTCAAAAAGCATCAAGAATGCCATAGCCAATGCCCTGGTGTTATATCATCTAGATTACAAAAGGGATTTCATAATTTATTGTTATTCTTCTGAACACACTCTATCAACCATCCTCATGCAGGAGAATGAGGAAGGAATGCAAGCTCCAATCACTTTTATGAGCACACCTCTAAAAAATCATGAGCTGAGATATTCTCAGACTGAAAAACATTCTTTCACAGTAGTAAAAACTTTAAAGAATTTCAGATTCTACATTTCACACTCTCACTCTCTTGTATATGTGCCTGACATTGCAATAAAAAGCATATTAAGTCAGCAGGACATGGGATGTAATAACGGAGGAGCATGGGTGGCTAAGACTCAAGAATATGACATAGAAATGAAGCCCATTAAGCTGGTGAGAGGAAATGCGCTGTGTAAAGTGATGATAGAAAACCAAGTGGATGAAGACCCTGGAAATACATAATTAGTCCTAGTAGTAAGTATGCAAGATCCCTGGTTTGAAAATATTGTGTATTTCTTGACATATGGTGAATACCCTGAAGGATTGAATTTGAAGCAAAGAAGAGATCTAAAACTGAAAGCTTCTAAATATATAATTTGGGAAGATAGATTGTATAAGAGATCTATAGATGGAACTTTCCTCTAGTGCATTGACAAACAACAACACGAGAAGCTGTTAAGGGTGTTTCACAATGAATCTTGTGGGGGACATTTCTCCTCATCAGTTATTGCATTCAAAATTTTGAGATAGTGCTATAACTAGCCAGGAATGTTTAGAGATGCATATCATTGGGTAGCGATATGTGAGAAATGTAAAATTTTTACTACGAAACTTGAGTTAGCTGAACTACCCCTTAGACCAGTAATAATTGAAGGCCCTTTTCAACAGTGGGGTCTTGATTTTATTGGTCCTATAAATCCCATGTCTAGTGCAGACCATACCTACATAATCACTGTGACTGACTACTTCACAAAATGGGTGGAGGTGAAAGAAACCAAGAAAACAACTTCAGAGGTAGTATGTGAATTCATCAAAGAGAACATCCTGGTAAGGTTTGGTGTACCTATCAAGTTAGTTATGGATAATGCCACATACTTTTCTTCTCAGGAAATTACCAAATTTTGTTTTGAGTATGGCATTATGATCAATCATTCATCGAAATATTTCCCTCAAGGAAATGGTCAAGCTGAGTCCAGTAACAAAAATTTGGTGAGCATCATGAAAAATCTTGTAGCAGACAACTAGAGGACTTGGAAAAACAAAATATATGATGCCCTCTGGGCAGATTGAGTGACTCCTAAAAGAACCATTGGTGTATCTCCTTTTGAACTTGTCTATGGGATCAAAGCCAATCTTCCATTGCCATTGGAACTGGAAACTTGCAAGCTAAGAACAGTAGTAGAAGATGGTATATATGAAGATGGTTTAGAAAAGAGGATTCTTTACTTGAACAAAATTGAATAGGAAAGGGAGAATATGGTACATCATATCACACAGCATCAAATGCATGTGAATAACATGTTTGATAAAAAGGGTAGATCCCATAAATTTATGGAGGAAGATATGGTTTTGTTATGGGACAAGCACAGAGCACCCAAAGGTATGCATGGGAAATTTGAAACATTATGGAAAGGAACCTTTAAGATCCATCAAGAATTTGAGAGAAATTCTTTTAAATTGATCTATCCAGATGGTGAGGCACTACCCCTAACATATAATGGTCAGGATCTGAAGCTGTATTAGATCTGAATTTAAAATAGGTACCTCCTGTATTGTACAATAGTTACATTTAGTTCCTAATTTTGTTTTCTTTAGTTAGGTTTCCTTTCTACTTTCCTTTTCGTTTCTATCTTTAGTTTTGTTGTGAGCCACCTTATATTGAGTTTTGTGAGAATAGAGACTTGAGTTCCTTGCTTGGACATGTGAATGTCCAAGTCCCCAGAAAGAGCCAGTTGTTGCCCCACTTTTGGTCTACATATTGTAGACGTCTAAAATCGTCCCTATATTAATTTAATTAATATTTCCATAACATTATAGTTAATTTTAATTAATTATATTTGTTTTATTATATCTATATAATTAAATTTATTTAATCAAATATGATTCACTTTCCTTAGTATTTAAATTTAATTTAAATACTACCCCCTTTTGATGTATTAAATCTTATTTAATACATTACCCCTCATTAATTCCCTTTAAATAAATTTTTAATTTATTTATTCCTCCACATGACTTAATTCTACTAAACCAAAATAATCTAAATTTTAAATTTAGATTAAGCTAATTTGAACCTAGATCCTACCCTACCTCACATCACTCTCACCAAATAAACCTATTCACTAATTAACTAAGGTTAATTAGGCTAATTTCTAGATTCCTACACCAATTAGTCCTAATTATTTGCTCACACATGTGAACAAATTTTTAAAAAAATTATTTTCCAAATAATCTTTATTTGGTGTCAACAAGGTTTCTTACACCCCTGATGACACCTTCTTACACTTTCTAAAAGTGTTTCATTGGACTATAACTCTTACACTCTCTTACACCTCTTACAAGATCCTTCACATGTGTACTTTAAGTACACTTTAACCCATCATATCCAAAGTTGCTCACACATGTGTGAGAAAAGTGGGCCTCTTGCATGGATTATGTGTCCCTCATGTCACACCTATGTGGATGCCACATGAGCTCCATCTCATCCAAGCCCTCTCTCTTCTCCAAAAACTCTATATATAGAGGCCTTTGTCAAGAGAAAATCATCTCCCTTTTATGCATTGTTATCATGCTAGTTTAGTATTTGAATTTTATAGCTTATTTTCATGTTCATGCTTTTAGTTCATTTAGAAATTACATCTTAGGCTTAATCATGGAATGAATCTAGTTTCTTTGAATCTTGCATATCATCTTAACTTAGCCATTGAATCTTCATATTAGCATTAGTGTTGCATTTTCATTAATAGTGAAAGCTTGAGACAAGTTCCTTATATTGGTTATTGAGTGATTAGCTTATCTTTTTCATGCATTTCATAGTGGGGTTATGATATTGTGTTGGGAGAGCACACCCACATAACATCTCTAAGAGAAAATCAACAAGGCATTGGGCGCCCTTGTTCAGCTCATCGAAGGTTATGATGGAAATCATGTTTTGAAGTATACTTTTTAGACATGTTAGTGTAGTTTAATGATTTTATATCTCTAACATTTGCATGTCTGAGCATGCTCCCAATAGGTAGGTTTTCAGCATATACATTTTGGCATGCCCGGTAGGACCCACGTCCCTTGTTTTCTAATGTTTTTTACAGATTTTCCGCAGCTTGGAAAAATTTCACACAGACCTGTCTCCACTCTGGAGTCACCGTTTCCCCAGATTACCTTCTCTTCTTGGTCATCTGCGTAACTCGGTCGTTTGCGCTACTATTTCACCGTCTCTGCCTATGCAGAAAAAGACTTATAAAACTTCATTTTAAACTACTTTTTATCAACTTTTAGCATTTTTAACTCTCAGGTTTTTTATAGTAACATAATTTTTAGGAGTTAAATGCTGTCTGATTTGATAAAAGTATTATTTTTAAGTTTGATTAAGTCTGTTCTTTTTAACAGAATTTGACTGTGTGTATTTTGTCATCTGTGTAGGTATATCTTTGTTTCTATAGATTTCCATCTACACAGATCACCATCTATGCAGATCACCATTTGTGACACTTCACCATCTGCGCATTTTTTTACAACATTTAATATCCAAGATTTTAAACTATTGATGAATTTCATGCAGGTTCCTTAATGATTCCTAATAGATTTATTAAAATGAACTTGTATGATTAATCATTTGTCTTGGAATGTATGTTGTTTAAAACAAAACTCACTCAATTCTTGAATGTTAAAGGAATGAACCTCACCAATCTTGAATGACATAAGGTAAATGAACAAACATTTCCAAGCTTTCTCTTTGTTGTGTGGGAAATAAATTAAACATGAATGATTAACCATACTATTGTGTCTTTTTCTTAGATAGAAAACACAGTTTCTTTAATAGGTTCAATTTGGAATGAACATTTCTTTGTGTGTTTGAAGAAGTGTTTCTCAACACTTATTTTGAGCTATGTGTCATTAGATTAAAAACCACTTTAACATAAGTGACGCTATGATTAATTTATATCTGTATTCTCTCCCCTCGCCTTTGCGGATCTTGGGTGAAGAGAAAGTTTAGCTTACTCATGCTTCTAGAGAGGCCTATCTAGAGGGTACGCTTCCCCTTTAGAGGATGACCTCAAACTAGTAATTCCTTCAGCTAGTATAGAAATAAAGTGCAACCCAAAGGTCCTCTTTATCCCTTCAAGCTCAGGTGGTTCATGTTCAATGGTAGTCCATACTGAGTGAATATCCTCAACATATTAGCATGGTTGAACTAGAGACTTAAGTGTCTCACACCGTACAAACCGATTGCGGGGACGCCATGAAACCTTGCTAGCAACTATAAATTAGTATCCTACCTGATTCACCTTTGAACAGTGACTTATTATAGTGTAAGGGGAGGGAAGATTCTCCCCCCAAGATTCCCATCATACGTATCCCAAGGTATTGTGTTGCGAAAGAGATCTTTGTAGCACGGCAATAATACCTTGCAAAAGAAAAAAACACAGGCGCCCTTTCGGGGGTGACATGCTGTGTGAGCTGAAGGACTACCAAGAAATGGGCCTATAATATTTCATCTGAAGCCAAATTCCTAAGGTAGCTACTGTTTGAACTATCTTCATTGTGCCAAACCTAGTAAAAACATAAGTGGCTTGAAAGAGTCACTTGAACATACACAGTTGAGATATTACAAGTTGAATCAAGATTTCCTAATGTCACATTTGCTAGTATCCCTCAAGGTTTCTTTGTCCCTTGTTGGATTGTTTTGAGATGCGTGTCTATTATTTTCTAGTTTTCCTGTGTTGAAATCAGTTGTTGCCATTGAACAAATTTTCCCAAAATTAGACTGAAGGTTACAAATCTCCTTAGAATTTCAACACACTGCCTTAGTCATAGTCATCTATCTCCACTCTAGATCTGTCATCTACATAGATCACCATCTACAAAGATCATCATCTGCAAAGATCGTCGACTGCTTTTGAGACTGTCATCTCTGCTTTAAAATAGTGGGCTTCCAAATTTGTCAGGATACTCAAAATTTGACCTTCTACAAGACCCTTGAATCATTTTACCTAGATCATTCATTCATTTAGCCAAACTTAGATTTTCCATGACATGACCAATTTTAAGAAACATAAGAAGGTTAAGCTTCCAACACCTCCAGTCTATAAAGAGCAGAAAGAAACCACCTGTAAATCCAAGGAATACCTACATATTACAACATCTATCAAGTAGGAGATTGAACATCGTGAGAAAACTGACAAAATCCTCTATAATAACAAAGTTTTCAATTTCATGGCCAAGTTTTCCATCAACAGTGCTTTTGTTGCCGTTGAACAATACAATTAGATAACACCTTGCTTTTGGATCAGTCTTCCATTCTTCCATCATCATTCTTACTTCTCTTCGAGCATTAGATCAAACCATCAAATTAAATTAAATCTTTAAGTTGAAAGACCTTAATCAAAGTATTACAAACCATCATCCTCAAAAAAACACAACATTGCTTGTAGACCATCATTTTGTCTCAAGTAATTTAAATCCTTAGTGATGTCCCATTTTGCTTGAGATCACAAGTCCATCTTCAATTAGAATAGGTATTACTTTAAATCCTTTTGTGTTTGTATCATCATAAGGTTTTGACATGCTTAGGTTTTGTTCCAAACACCTTTAAATCAATTATCAATCAAATCAATCAATCCTTAATCAATCAATCAATCAAATCCAATCAAATTCAAGATCAAAGATCTTTGCTCCATTTCATTTCTTACATCTCCTTGTCTTCCATTCTTCTAAATCCACCATTGTATTGTTGTCACTCGATCCCAAGCTAGAAACATGAGGTGAACAACATTCAACACTATTACCCATGAGGAGAATCCATTTTCCACTCAATACTTTCAAGGAAATGGGGTACGAGCTAAGGAAGTGTCCAAAGAAACTGAATTTGTGGACCAAGAAGAAAGACCCACCCAAGTGAATGACTTCCTTAGAGACCCATACAACTTTGAAATGGTTGAGAAAGACGTTATGCATAATAGTGATGAAATATTCTTGAATCTTATTCATAAAGGTGTCACAGTTCCTGTTGACTTTGATGAAACACTTCTTACCCAAAATGTCACCAAAGCCACTACTATTGCTACTACAGCCATGGATTCTACTTCAAATGCTACATCATCAAATGAAAATGGAAAAGGCCCTATTAGCAAACCTCCCACATCAGTACCTATATCAACACCTATGTCAACAACTACATTAATACCTCAATTGACACCTAAACAAATTCAACAGATCATAAGTGCTTTTCCAAACAATTTTGCTCACAATAGCACTCAAACGACAATGACTCAAGGAGAAATTGCTAATGTCAATATCATAGGGCAGATTTCCATGCCCTTCTCTTCATCATTGTTCCAAACAATGGGGGCAAAAACATCTGCAAACAATAAGTCACGAGCCTATCAATATATACCTCCTCCTACCATTGGTATGACCTCCATGGGCTTTTCAGCTACACAATCTGGAGGAGGCAGAGGTTATGTACCCCCATTTTTGACACAAAATACTCTAGACTTCACCCAAAAATTCATTGAGCTCAAGAATATTGTACAAGGCTTATAGAATGGGGGCAAGAAAGAGTTTTCTTTTGAAGATATTTTTCCCTATCTGTTTGGCAAGTCTATCACGATGCAACCATTCCCACCAAAATTTGAGATGCCCAAATTCAAGAAATACAAAGGTGAAACATGTCCTCTACAACATCTTAAAGAGTTTTACATTGCGTGTCAAGAGGTCACCTATAAGGAGAATTACTTAAAAAGACTCTTCAATAGGAGTCTTGGAGGAGATGCTTTGGAATGGTTCATGGCCCTTCCTTATGGGTCAATCTCTACCTTCTCTGATCTTGCAGAGAATTTTTTTGGATAATACACGTATAACATTGAGCATCAAGCAACACTCAGTGATTTGTGCAATAATAAACAAAAGAATGGAGAAATCTTTGCTAGTTTCTTACAATGATGGAGACATATTATGAATCACATGCCATGGAAAATACCTGATAGTCACTTGATTGACATCTTCACAAAGAATTTAATCTCTGAGATGTCCTTCCAAATGAAAATGGTTTCACCTGACACCTTTGAATCCCTTGTCAAGAAGGGAAAAGACATTGAAGATGGCCTTTTGCAAAGAGGTAGCATCAAACATTATACTCCTTCCAATAATGATAAAACAAAATTTTAGAGTAAAAACAAACGAGTTGTCAATGATGGTGTGACTGATGCCAAGCATGTTCAAAATGTTCAAGCATCCAACAATAACAATCAAAATAATCGAAATAACAATCAAAATCAAAATCAGTAGCACAACTTGATTCATAATCAAAACTAGAATTTGAACAATCAGAATCAGAACAACAATTAGAATCAGAATAATAAGAACAATAATCAACAACCGCGCAATCAACCATTCTTGTTTCCTCACAACAACTATAACAATAAAAAAAAAAATAATAATAATGACAATCGGCAACCATGACAATTCATAGCTTTGGAAGATCCCCTAGATGTGATCTTCAAACAACTTGCAGATCAAGGAATGATAGTCTACCCAAATACTTGACCTTTTGATGAGAATCAACCTAAACCTATTTGGTATAAAGATAATGAGTATTGT
Source organism: Thuja plicata (assembly GCA_018584345.1). Taxonomy (NCBI): domain Eukaryota; kingdom Viridiplantae; phylum Streptophyta; class Pinopsida; order Cupressales; family Cupressaceae; genus Thuja; species Thuja plicata. Next base: position 475,125 of record MU228046.1, on the reverse strand, counting down.
GATTATCATCGCATCAAGGGGCATGATACCAAGAAATGCATGAAGCTTAGGTATTTTGTGCAAGATCTCATTGAGGATGGGAAAATTGAAGTTGAAGGTCAGAATGCATCGTCATCTAATGCGAAACTCAAAGTCTACAATCAGCCCTTCCCACCTCACAATCAAAACAATGTGTCAAACGCAATCCCATTTGAGTATTCTACCAATACTATTATAGGTCATGATTGAACATGTGGGAGTTTAAGTGAAAATGATATCTTTGGGTTTGAAACTCTTTGTGGCCGCATTGAAGAATCTGACATGCACGCTAATACCATAATCCTCAAAGTTGTTGATTGTAATGCTACTACACGTAGACCCAGAGTCACTATCCAAGCTACTAATAAACCTTCTACATTTGCAAATCCACCAGTTGCACCATCTACTGCTACTCGATCTGCTTCACACTTTGACTTATTGGCCCAGTTACAAAAGATGCCTACACATATATCCATTCTAGAGCTCTTTAAAACTTTGCCAATTCATAGAGAAATCCTTGATAAGGCTCTAAATGAATCCCGTGTCCCTGAGAACATCAACACTGCACAATTCAAAGCTGTGATAGGGAACCTAGCCGCACAAGAACATCTAGTCTTCACTGATAAGGACTTTGGTGGTCCTAATCCTCATCATAATAAGTCCCTCCATAAAGAAGGAAAAATCTACCTTACAAGAGTAAAATGAGTCCTCATAGATGGTGGATCTAGCTTAAATTTGTGCACATTAAAAATGATTTGTAATATCAGTCTTTCTGAGGACCTCATTGATGTAGACAAATGAATCACAATAAAAGCCTATGATGATCAAGAATGAGAAAGCAAGGGTTTGATCACACTACCCTTACAAATGGGCCCAACCCTAATTGAAACTATTTGTCATGTACTGGATCTAGATCTACCTTATAACATTTTACTGGGATGCCCATGGATACACACTATCAAAGGTTTTCCCTCTACTTATCATCAATGTCTAAAGTTCCCACATCACGGTAGAGAAATCACAATTCCTAGAGATCCTGAACCCTTTCAATAATACAAGAGATTGGAAGGAAAACAAGATAATTATTGTCTGTTGAATGAGTTTGGCTGACATTTTAATCAAGAAACCCCTGTTTTAAACACTCCATTAGTTCCAGGAAAGACATCAGAAACACTGGCTGAATAATCTGAAGGAAATGAAAAAGTTATTGAAGATAAGGATACTAAAGAAAAACCCTCCTCATCTAAAGAAAAGGCCACATTTACAAATCAAGGCATGGGAGAGTATAAATTTGCAAGTACTATACATATTGGGAAACTCCCTATGTCTCCAAAATCTTATGGAAGACCATCACCATTACCCCTCTCCAAAGATAAAGCACTTATGCATTGCAAGTCAACTATTTTCAAACATTGGGGGTCCCTATCAGATGAACACATGGAATATAGTGTCCTTGATTGGCTTTATAATGATGAAGAGGAATGACCTATAATTTTCCCAAAAGGAAAGTATCCTAAGGTTACTCCCATTTTCAAAATCATGGGATATCATGGTACTGGCCTTGGAGCTAATGAAGCAGGTAAGAAGAAGATCTTAACAGCTAATGGCTATCCTAAAGGACACAGATTGGGTTCCATAGAAACTAAGACTAACTTTTCTAAGGATTATTGTCTAGCTACCTCAGATTCACACACTGAGGAAGAGTTCTTTGAAATTCCTTTTGAATATATTAAAGATGACCTAAAAAAAAATCACCATGTCTTCACTATCACCCAAGCTGACCTTTCATCCCCTTGTTTACCCCTCACAAACCCTGAATTAATTGACTAGGATTAGTAAGACTCACCACCAGCTTTGGATGTGTGTGATTTGGATGAGGCAATTTTAGCACTCTTTGGACTTAATAATCTTTGAGAGTATGAACATCAAATACACTATAGTGAAAAAGCCTACTTTGGTAGCCAAGTCAACTCTCTCAGTTGCTAAAGTGAAAAAGAAAAAAAAAAATGAAGATACATCCTCTAGTGAAAACCTCTCACAGGCACCTTTGGATGAAGAAAAAGACAAAATAAAGGACACTTCCTCCAGTGAAAAACTTTCTGAGGTACTAGAGGAGGGAGAGGCTGAATTTCCATTTATATCTTCAGAATGAGAAGTGTCCTCTATGATCATTGCAGATACTATTCCAATCAACCTAGGCAGAGAAGAAGATCCACACATCACCTACATTGCAGTTTCTCTCAGCGATCAAGAAAAGAAAGACATGATAGCATTCTTGCATATACACAAAATAAACTTTTCTTAGACATACAAAGACATGCCTGGGCTCAATACAAATCTTTTCATGCATCATCTTGCTATAGATCCAAATCTAAAACCTGTTAAGTATAAACTTCGCAAGATGCATCCTCAAGTCACATTGGTAGTCAAAGTAGAGCTTCAAAAGATATTGGATGCTGAATTAATCAGACCAATTGATTATCTTGAATGGGTTTCTAATATTGTACTAGTAGGTAAGCCTGCTGGGGGTATTCACATTTACACTGATTTTAGAGACCTAAACCTTGCATGTCCCAAGGATGATTTTCCACTACCAAATATTGACATTATAGTGGATTTGACGGCAGGACATGAAATGTTGTCACTTATGGATGGCTTCTCAAGTTACAATCAGATTAGGATAGCACCAGAAGACCAGCACAAAACTACATTCACAAAACCTTGGGGCACCTTCTGTTATCAGGTGATGCCTTTTGGCCTTAAATATGCTGGAGCCACTTATCAACGAGCAATGACTACCATCTTTCATGACCTTTTAAATGTCATCATGGAAGATTATGTGGATGATATTTTAGGCAAATCCAAAATAAGGGAATCACATATTCCTATCCTTACTACCATCTTTGAGAGATTAGAGAAGTATAAGCTTAGGCTGAATCCCAAAAAGTGTGTCTTTGGAGTACAATCTGGTAAGCTGCTGGGATACATTATGTCACGACGTGGAATAGAAGTTGATCCAAAGAAAGTAAAAGCAATCCTAGAGATGCCACCACCAGAAACATTGAAGCAATTACATATTTTACAAGGCAAACTACAATCAATCAAAAGATTCAAGTCACAGCTGGCTAACAAAGTACATCCATTCTCCCATCTCCTACACAAGAATATCAAGTTCCAGTGGGATTGCTTGTGTCAAAATGCATTTGAGAAACTGAAAGGCTATCTGGCTAATCCACTTATGTTGGTACCACCTGTTGTTGTTTGTCCTCTAATTTTATACATATATACTATAGAGGTCATGTTGGGAGCCCTCTTGGAACAATTAGATGATACCGACAAAGTGCAAGGAATTTACTATCTTAGCAGAACTCTTATTGGCTATGAGTTGAATTATTCCCTAATTGAGAAGGCATGTTTGGCCATTGTTTTATGTATGCAGAAGCTACGACATTATATACTTAATCATAAGATTTATCTTGTTGCTAAAATTGTTCTGCTCAAATATCTCCTGGAACGCACTACTCTTACTGGTCATACAACAAAATGGGTCATGATCCTTAGTGAGTTTGATATTGTTTATGTGGATCAAAAATCTATCAAAGGACAAGTAATTGCAGATCAGTTAGCTGAAGAAACTATTGATGGTAAACATCATCTGATCATAGATTTTCCAAATGAATTAGTCCTTAATCTTGCCCCGAGTCCACCATGGAAGCTTTATTTTGAAGGATCCTTCACTCAGAAAGGATCAGGGGCATGAATTTTGTTTGTTATACCAAAAGGGGATCTCATCCCAAAATATTTCAAATTATGGTTTCCTTGTACCAACAACATTGTAGAGTATGAAGCCCTTGTACTTGGACTCTGACAGGCCATACAATGGAAGATTCTCACTTTATTGGTCCTTGGTGATTCACAATTGGTTATCAAACAAGTTATGGATGAATATCAATTGAAGGATGACAAGTTGCTTCCCTATCATTGTACAGTTGAAGATCTAAAGATGCATTTCACTGAGCTGATCTTCCAACAGATCCTTGCATGAACAACAAAGTAGTATATGCCATTGCAACAATTGGGTCCTTGATCACTATGCCAGAACACAAGGCTCGGTGTGAGTTTCTTGTTGAGAATCTTACGGTCCCTACCTATTGTTCAGGCTTAGAATTGTCACCCTAACTCAGGCATTAGGGCTACACAAAAATTATATCCTAACCATGGAAACCTCTCCTAGCTGTGGGTAGACTATGAGTGAAGAGGAATCTCTGAATTCCAGGTCGGTTCCTATAAAATATGGTATATCACTTCCTGATTGAAAACTGAGCTGGGAAAAGGAGAAAAAAGATTTGTAACTGAACTTGCATAATAGCAAGGTGATACACCAAGGATACTTAGAGTTTTTTATGAAGTTTCAAACTGACTTATACTTATCATATTCTGATGGATCTTTAGATTATCATTCACTGATCAATACATAGGCGAATTGAAAGGGAATAACTAGGGTTTTGACCATAAGCAATACTTCTCCCATTAACAATATGCACATTCCACAAAAGGCTTATATTTTTGCAATATAGAATAGGAATTGTTATAATTCACTAGTATATA
>MU228046.1:398102-442009 GCA_018584345.1 Thuja plicata | reverse complement strand
GCCCACAGCTCGGCCTTGCGGCCACAGTCTGTGGTGCGTCCGGCGATCATGCACTAGCTCGCCGACACTAGATAGGGTGCGGTTGGGGGATGAAACCCACCGCCCCTTCACTTAAATAAAAAATCTCTGCAACACAGTAATAAATAAATTCCAGTCGCTACTAAATTTTATATAAATGTATATATATTAATATATATATACTTGCAGCAAAGTATGTATATACATGTATATATATATACATGTGTGTGTATATATATATATATATATATATATATATATATATATATATATATATATATATTCTTAGAGCATCCATTCATGGCTGCCACACTTGCAATAAAAGATTAAAAAAAAAAGAGTAATAAAACTAGGGTTAGAGGAAGAGGGAATTAAAAAAAAAAAAACCACATGTTTATTTTGTCTACCTCATATTTGACCCTAACCCTAATTTCAAATTAGGGTTAAGGATTCCATATGAGAGGGAAAGAGGACTTTTTTTTTGAAAACTTTTTATGTGTAACTTCCCTTTTTATTATAAGATGTTTATTTTAGAGGGATTAATCCCTTGTAATTTTTAGTGTTATTATTAAATGATTGAAAGGATAACTACCTATTAACTAAATGAGATGGAATAATTTTGGAGTGGATGAATATAATTATACTAGTGTAGTAATGTTGGGGAAATATAAACTAAACTTAATTATTTCTCTTTAACCTTACCATATTAACTTATAGAAACCTTTATAGCTGACTTGTGACCTTTTTAAAATAGAAATTAATTATCAATATGGTTTTGACTCCACCACAGGAGAATTAATAAGCATTATTATTTTTCCTATGAGATCACTTTTTTATATAATAACTTTGAAACTTTAAGGATTAATAAATTAAACATTAAACATAACTATTGGAAATTTAAAAGATTGACTTTAAATTAATCAAGCTCTTTGACTAGAGTATCTAGCATTTACATCTAAGTTATAAGAATTCTTCAATGGAATCAAATCTAACCAGCCATTAATTAAACGATAATTAATTAAATTAATTGAGATGTATTAAAGGGGAAAACCTAATTAAAGTTTTTAAAATTAAACTAGGGGACTTATAATGTTATTCTTATGTGGCCAATATATGTGGCTAGTATACTGGTCATCATAAAAATAATATTACGAAAGTGCCTTGTCCTAGGGTGTTTTGAAACCACAGTATATTTAAGCTATCAACCTACAAGTTTTTTCGTTCGACCTTGGAGACTAAGTATAGGGAATCTCTCTCTCTCTCTCTCTCTCTCTCTCTCTCTCTCTCTCTCTCTCTCTCTCTCCACATCATCAAACTCTATTAACATATAAAGGGGATGACACGCAAATTCAGATAACCCTCACCTTGTGTACCTTAAACTAGAGAAGCGATTAGGGTTAAGGGATGTTGACACTTAGTCATGATTCCCCTTAGACCCTCTTGACATTAATACTACTATTTAAATATTTTTAAAAAAAAAAAGTTGTTACATTTTTGGGCGTGAATTTTTGGGCATGACAATGTGGAAACCCATCTGGAACTGCCTCCTAAATCTACCCCATCTGTCTCCATACCCTGGTCGGTATATATCTGGAGATCATATAAGCTATCCTACCAAACAGCCAACAGTTAGTCTACACAAACTTCATATAGTAAGATTCATAGAACCCATCCTTAGCATATCCATCATGCTATGGGATCTCATGAACCTAGGCCTCACACCCTACATAGGGTGCCCACAGTATGTTCCCATCTCATCTAGTCTCTACCGTCAATATCCGACTGAATTTGTGGCCTCATAACTAATCAATGGCCTATATCTACATACAAAAGGCTTGTAAGCTACCCTGGTCTCCTGGTGTCTAATCGGTCGTGTGAATGCAATGTGCTCCCATGCCCATACTAGTAGGAGTGTACATCTGGGACCTAGTTCCCTACCCTTGCAGTAGGCGCACATATGTAGATCATAATACAATTGGCCCAGAATGACATATCTCTAGCAATATTGGTCCCCGTCCTCCACCATACTGCTCAGTACTCGTGCCCACCCTATCGGAAACCCCTTTCCTACATGATTAGGCATGAGTCATCCCCCTATAAATCTAGCTAGGTATAAGGCCAACCATTGTGGTCGTGGCTCCATAGTCATAGCCCCTATCCAAGACATCCACTACCATGAAATAGGCAGATCTACAAATCTCTGACCCAATGCCATCAGCATATATGGCTTTGATCCCTCCATGCAGTACTCAAGTATAAGCCCCTAAATGGGCACTCTATAGATCCTCCATACGTCATGGAGTGTGATAGTTGCTTCCCCTATAGGGAAGTGGAAGCTAGAGGTGGTGCTATTTCATCTCTTTATCAACATAGACATGAGCACATTATGCACTCGCAAATGTGGCCAATACCGCACGTGCTCTAAACCACATAGTGTCACATATCCTCACTTAGCCATCGTCAACTAATACTCTAGTTCCATGGTCACTAGATAGCACTCCCTCACCTAGAAAGTGATGGTCTCCTCCTGCAGTCAGTAGTCAGATAGCATTCTAGGGCATCAAAAAATGTCCCCGACCCATCTAGGGCATCAAAAAATATTTCCAGACCCTTGTCTTTCCTCTTCTTCCTCTCTTTTCTTCTATTTTTGGGTCACTCTGCATAGACGGCAGTTGACCCTCACAAACGGTGGACTTTCGCAGTCGCCAGTCTGCTGAGCCAGTGGATCTTCAAAGATGTCAATCTGCGGAGACGACAATTTAGGCCGCCACCCATTTGCTACACAAATGGCGGCATTCACACACAGTCATCTCTGTTGTGCTCTTTTTCCTCCCCCTGCCTTCACAGATGGACATCGGTCGATCTCCATCTGTATAGATGTCAATCGCTGATCGGTCATCTGTGAGGACGGCGGTCTATCGATCGGCATCTGCACAGACGGTAGTCAGCCTACCACCGTCTGCATTGTGCGCCAGCTTGGGAGAATTTATTACCCTCTAAAACACCTACAAAAGCAATAAATGCATAAATTCCTAAGGCAGTGCTTGACTACTTACTTGTGGTCCAGCATCTACAGGGTGCTGGTACACCTAGATGCGCTCCCCAAGCTATGCTCACTCTCATTATGTTGCTATTGCTCTATTCTTTTTCTCTCTTTTTGCTCTTTGTGAGTGAAAATGACTTGTCTATGGGCCCCAATGGACTATTTGTAGCCCCTTGGGACCCATTTCTTCTTTCTGTCTCCCCATTCCCTGTTTTGGTCCCCATTTTTCTTCCATTTTCTTTGGACACACTATGCAATCGGTCCACTTTCTCTATTTTCCTGCCTTTTTGAGAAAATTTTATTAAAAAATTATATTTTTTCTTATTATTTTCTCGAGGGGGCACACTCATCTTCTCTCGCTACCATAGGTTTTTCTGACCTCTCTGGGGCATCTTAATTTCTTTTCTTTGACGCAATGCCACTTTCGACACCACATCAAAGAGGGGCAAAATGTAGACGTCTACAATAGTTCTTATATTAATTTAATTAATATTTCAATAACATTATAGTTAATTTTACTTAATTATATTTGTTATATTCTTCTATCTATTTAATTAAATTTATTTAATCAAATATGATTCACTTTCCTTAGTATTTAAATTTAATTTAAATACTACCCCCTTTTGATGTATTAAATCTTATTTAATACATTACCCCTCATTAATTCCCTTTAAATAAATTTTTAATTTATTTATTCCTCCACATGACTTAATTCTACTAAACCAAATTAATCTAAATTTTAAATTTAGATTAAGCTAATTTGAACCTAGATCCTACCCTACCTCACATTACTCTCACCAAATAAACCTATTCACTAATTAACTAAAGTTAATTAGGTTAATTTCTAGATTCCTACACCAATTAGTCCTAATTATTTGCTCACACATGTGTGAGCAAATTTCCAAAAATTGTATTTTCCAAATAATTCTTATTTGGTGCCAAAAAGGTTTTTTACACCCATGATAACACCTTCGACTTACAATTTCTAAAAGTGTTTCATTGGAGTAAAACTCTTACACTCTCTTACACCTCTTACAAGATCCTTCACATGTGTACTTTAAGTACACTTTGACCCATCAAATCCAAAGTTTCTCACACATGTGTGAGAAAAGTGAGCCTCTTGCATGCCTTATGTGTCCCTCATGTGGCACCTATGTGGATGCCACATGAGCTCCACCTCATCCAAGCCCTCTCTCTCCTCCAAAAAATCTATAAATAGAGGCCTTTGTCAAGAGAAAATCATCTCCCTTTTATGTATTGTTATCATGCTAGTTTAGTGTTTGAATTTTATAGCTTATTTTCATGTTCATGCTTTTAATTCATTTAAAAATTACATCTTAGGCTTAATCATGGAATGAATCTAGTTTCTTTGAATCTTGCATATCATCTTAACTTAGCCATTGAATCTTCATCTTAGCATTAGTGTTGCATTTTCGTTAATAGTGAAAGCTTGAGACAAGTTCTTTATACTTGTTCTTGAGTGATTAGCTTATCTTTTTCATGCATTTCATAGTGGGGTTATGATATTATATTGGGAGAGCACACACATATAACATCTCTAAGAGAAAATCAACAAGGAATTGGGTGCCCTTGTTCAGCTCATCGGAGGTTCTGATGGAAATCATCTTTTGAAATATGCTTTTTAGACCTGTTAGTGTAGTATAATGATTTTATATCTCTAACGTTTGCATGTCTGAGCATGCTCCCAACAGGTAGGTTTCCAACATATACATATACCTTTCAGACAAAAGTGGATGTTTAAGGTGTAGTAGTGATCTTGAAAGCTTCACATAAGTCTTGAGTCTAAGTCTAGCTATCCTCTTAGAATAGGAGGCCTTTATCAAATTTCCCTAAATTTCCTTCTCTTTTGTGAGCCGGAGGGAATTTGTATCTGAGATCGTGTTTCATTGGGTAGGTTGAGTTCCCAAATCAAGTAAAGGCCATGTATCAAAGAATTATCACATTTGTTTTGTATACAGTTGAAGTATTTTGCCTTAACATTCCCTTTTGCAGCATTGGCAGAAAATTGGTTCTGAGCTTCTCCTTGGTGGAAAATCACTTACAGAGTGCGTTATCTACAATTAACAGACTTTAAAGTACCAAAGGTCAGTGAAAGTTGAAAATGAAAGATTTGGGAATAAGAAAGTTTTGGGCATTTAGATACAATCTATTTCAATAAAAAAGGAATTGTTGAACAAGGAAGAATTCAAGACGCAAGCTTACTATAGAAAAAGTGGAAAATGGCTTCTCCGCTACTCCAATAGGCGAGTTTCAACCTACAGGGTATGTTTTCTGCCAAACCATTAAAATGAAGAATTTTTGAAGAATAATTGATCTCTTGAGTAATCCAAGGTATAAGGAAAGAAAATAAACCAATCACATATCATTTTAGCATCTCAATAAGCTAAAATTCTCCTTCAGTGGATTTTTGAGTAGAGAACACTCCAAAGGAATTTCTCTGCCGAAAGGGAAGCAGAAAAGTGATTTTCTGCTACCTCCAAAAACTTACCATTACAGTTACTAAAGTGAAAGGATGTTTCTTAATGGCCTGTAGGGGTAAAATTAATTAATTCAAATAAAGTTGTTTTATGCCATAATGAACTTCTTCATGAATGATTAAGTCTTTTCATTCCTGTGGCATGGGAAATCGACCGTTAAATGGTAAGAATTCAAAGTTATAAAATCAGTGAAGTATTCCAAACAAGAGCTACCATCTGTTTGACAAATTTTCTGAATTTGAAATTCTTAGCAATAGTTGTTCATTTCTCTTGTACTTCTGAGAGATATACTTCATTCCCAAGGAAAAATCAGTTGAAGCATGGCTACTAGATTTACGGGGTTTGATGGGATGAATGGCATAAAATCACAGACACCTCCTTGAATTTTTTTGATATGAAGAACTTCCAGAGAAGATTGAAGGTAGACCATATACACCCTGTCACTAAGAAGCTAAAGGAGAGTGGGTTAGTTGAAGCTGCCAGTTTTCCTATAGTAGTTCAAGCTCCTGAGATGGTTTGAGAATGTATACCTCGATACAATCTGGATACCAAGAAAATTTTGTTGTCCAATGACACGGTGTTGCTCTCCATTGATTGAGACTCTGTCCAGAACTCCCTACACATTCTAGAGCAGGACAACTATTCAGAAATGACATATAGCCGAGCGGTTATCGAGTATGGAGCAAAGAAGGTGGTGTGGAAGAAGGAAATAATGAAGAAATGGTTTCAAGAGCCGAGTGCCAAGGGAAAGTTTCCTAAAACATAATATGGCATGAAATTGAAGCTAGAAATCATATATATTTTGATACTTCTCCATAGGATTAGAGGTGAGAGTGATGCACTAAACTTTGTTGAACCTCATTTCTTCTTAGTCCAAGTGATCTATTCTCAGCACCATTTCATCGATTAGGCTCTTATGGTAAGCAATAATCTCTCCAGTTCCCTAAGTAGAGCTAAGCTTCAGAATGAGTTCTACATTTCTTCAGTTCTTTTATATATTGGCCACAATTCAAATTTGGCCAGGGCTTCCTAGATTAGAAGAGTTCCCAGATGATGTTAAAAGCTATGAATTTTTCCCCTATCTACAATTACATATTAGTTATGTTGAATATCTCAGAGTTAATGATGCATTTACAATGTGACTGTGCAGGGAGAAACAAGGTTTCCCAGAGAGGATATTTTCTCCTAAAGCCATGGCTTTTATTAGCCAGTTTGGGTGCTTTTTCATTCAATTTGAAGATTTCTCATATATTCATCTTGTAGGATTTGATGACTTCCCTCTAAAGTTGCCCAGATATCCTGATGATATGATCGTGTTGGTCAAGGTGATAAGGTAGACACTCCAAGTGAATATGATCTGTGTTAATTCTAAGAAGAAGGGCTATGATTTCTTGATGACCATTGGAGCTTAAAATTGCCCATCCCAGTTCGAGGCAACGAATATTCTGAAGACATTCTCAAAGAGGTTTCAGTTGAAGACATATGATGTCTTGAGGCTGCAGTATTATCTTATAAATTATTCACAAGATTTCTTGCAGATGAGTCCTGTAATTCATCATGTTGATGATATTGAAGACTACTAAGACAATTGCAATGATGACTTGGAGAGCAGAGAGAGATTCTACACCAGGTTAACCATTGAGAAAATCAAAAGGTTCAAAGTTAACATTTTTGTAGAGGGGCTAGAAGATGATGGCCAACACATGCATGATAATATGTATTTAGAGAATTTTAAGCCCCTTCATATAAGCTTTGAACCCATGCTAGGTCAAGCTATTAATGACTAGCAGACCTTGATGGGTGGGATCTACAAAAGAATAGAGTAGTGGGTTGAATGGACTGCATGCAGAAGGAAGAGGTCGGAAAGGAAGCCTCCTTCTCAAGGAACCCCAGAAAAAGAAACTTTGAGCAATGCAGTAACTTCTTCAGTAACAATCCCAACTATGGCTAAAGAATCAACCCAGCTAATGGGTGGAGGCGATGAACCCCCTAAGAAAGAAATCCCACTAGAGAAGACTTGTGGAGAGGGCCCGCTTCCATACATCTGGTCAATAGAAGAAGCAGTTTCTATAGACTTGGCCAAGCCTACAGAAGAGCCCACTATAGGTGCAAGACCTAAGAAATCAGTTAAGGCTAGTACTGTGGTTACACAGGTTGACACCTCAGTTCAAGATACTCCAAGGCGAGGATCCCCTATTGTAGTGGAGGTGGGTGAAGATAGCTCCAATACCTCAGCCACTAAATCAGATAGAGATATTGGAAAGAAATAGAAAGTTTCTTAGGTTGTTAAATTGGTCTCCTCTTCTCCAACATCAGTGAATCCATTTGCTTCCAGGCCTAAAGCTACTCCTTTGGTCATTAGGAAGTTATTCATAGAAGAAATCATTTCTACTTCTAAAGTTACCAGTGCTGAATGATGGATAGAACATACTCTAGAATGTAAAAGGCTGAGAGTAGAGGAAGTGACTTCCAGCAAAGATACTCTCTCATGGGCCTTGCAACCCAACACCACTATCAGGAAAGTAAAGAAGGTAAAGACAATGTCTACACTGGGTCAAGATCCTGAAATAGGGCATTTCACTATGGAGGTGGCCAAGCCTACAAAGAAGGGTAGATTCAAAGATATGACTACCTCCAATTTTTAGTTACAGTCATTTGACATGGGGCTTGCTCGGCATGACACCAAGGTAGATTGGTGGAAATCCACCAATGTGGTAATAGAAGAAGAGCCTAAGGAGCTCAATACTGCTAAATTTTAACTGAAGGCAAAAGTAGCTAAGCTAACTAACTTCATCAGATAGCTCATCACTTCGATAGAAAGTGTTCCCAGTACCCAGACCACTTTTGATCCCAGTGCTGCAAAGAACCAAGCCATCATAGCCAAGTTGAAAGAGGATAGAAACTTCAGGAAGATTGGCAAGAGGTGGATCAAGAGGCTTGAATCTGAGGGACTGGTAGTTATCAAGCAACTGGGTAAAGCACTCCTACGGCTGGAAATAGAGAGGAATAATATTGAAAATAATTTTCAGACTCTCACATCAAAGAGAGGGAGATGTCAAGAATGCATATAAATTTTGCACGTGGTGGTTAAAATGAAGACCAAGGAGGAATTAAAGGCCAAGATATTATAGAAAGGAGATGACCCTTTGATTGAATGGCTTCAAAGCCTAGAATTTAAGATCAAGATGATCATCCAAGACAAAACAAGGTTGCAACAGACAAATGTCGAGATCAACTAGGAGCATAACAAAGATTTTAAACTCCTTCAAGGTCTACACATAGAATCATAGACAAGCGATCAGGGAAAAGAAATGATCAGATTGGATAATATGTAGAAATCAGTTTTTGATTATGTGCATAAGCTGGCAACACAGTCTTCCAGCCATTTGGACAAGGTGCCAGAACTCCAACAGTTTAGTGGATGCATTTTTAATGCCATGGAAGAGATGAAGGATCATATAGATGCGATCAAGAGCCTGGCCAAAGAACATTCCACATGGCTCATCATATACACTAATGTTTGTATCAATAGGCACAAAGAGCTCATCCCAATCATTACTATTGTCACTAACTATAGGGCTAAATTAGACAAGGGGAAGTAAACCAAAGCTTAGATAGATTCCCTCTTGTGCTAAATTTTGATAAGTATTGTAATGAATAAACCTTTTTTTATCATTTTTGGTTAGGGAAGTTGAACCATTTCAGTTACCCCTTTTTGTAACAGTCCAACTCTGGAGCTCTATATGTATTATTTCAAAAATCAATACAAGCGTCGGCTAAATTTTGGTGCGAAAGATAACATTTTGCTAAGTTAAATTTGTATGTCTGAATGCCAATTCTTTAACTGCTCCACTGCATTGCATTTATCTATCTATTAAATTTGAATGTTTCTTTGGAATTAGATTACAATTTGTGGTTTAACCAAAATTTTGTATTATGATTTGATACAGTAAATTAGGGGGAAATCTAGTGTTATTCTAAGTCTGGGAGATGTCCCTGTGAAATAGATTGATTTATTGTCACTTTATCATTAAAGCTTTAAGTCTTGCATTTGTATTTTCATTATAGGTTATTGCATTACCAGTTTTAAGAAGTCATATGATTGATCAAGTCTTGAAATTGGTTAAATTTAGAATTGAATTTATCCTGCCTAAGTTATTTCCTACCTAGGTTTAGCTTGGTTTACCTCTTATGTTCTCTGGTCAAGAACACACCCCTGTTAGAATAGGAAGGATCAATATTCATTGAAGATCATTTACTTAAGGGAGATGTACCTTTAAATTCAGAGGGAAATTAGTTGTTTAGTCACAATTTCCCAATTGTTGTATTCAATTGTTCTTAAATATTTGGGTATTCTAGAGTTAAAGCAAAAAAGAACAATTTGTTTACCAACAATGTCATCCACTGATTTTTGAATTAAAATATTCATTTAAATCAGTTAAATATTTAAAAATGCATATGATGTCATGAACTCATTTTTGAATTAAAATATGCATTTAATTCAATTAAATCTTTAAAAATGCATATGATGTCATCAACTGATTTTTGGAAATAAATCTATTTTATTCAATTGATTTAATCTTATATTTTCTCAATTGGAAATAAATTTGTTTTATTTAGTTGATTTAATCTTATCTTTTCTCATTTTGGAAATAAATATTTTTTATTTAGTTAACTTATTCCTATCTATTTATCATTTTTGGAAATAAAGATGTTAACTGAAAAATAATTTTGGAAGTTTCCAAAAAGACTGAATCTTTTGACTAGTCAAATTGCTTACACATGGATTGTGCTTTCTCAAATCAAATTTGAGCCACTTATTTCCTCTAATCTTGACCATCAATTTTGGTAGAGATTTTCTATAAAAGAGAGCTTCATTTCCTTCACAAAGGATCCCAGTTTTAGCTATCATTATTATTCTATTTTTAGCATTCAAGCATTTTGCATTCTTAGTTTCAATTACTTAGATTTGTTATTTTTTTTAGTTGCATTACAAACTTCATAATCTAGAGCATTTTCAATTTGGGCTTTGAAAAGAACAAAAACATTGCATTTGCTTATCATATAGAATAATCATTTAGCTTTCAAATACTTCATTTAGGATCTAGTGTAGTCACTATTTCTTGCAATGACCTGAGAGAAAGATTCAAACTCCTTCCTAATAGAAGGCAATGAGCCGATGTCGGTTAGCCTTGGGCATTTCAGTATTTCTAATTTTGTCATTTTCTAATATGCTAACCTCGTAATGGTTCATTGAAGTGTGTGTTTGCAGCTATGGGTAGCTAACACAATTTCACATGCACAAGTATATTTTTTTAAATTGAAGAACCTCACACGTTGCCCGAGCAAATAGCTAATGTTACCGAGAAACATGATAATGTTACCGAGTATTAGGATGTACCAACCGAGAATCAAGAAGATGTTACAACTGAAGATCATGATCCTATACCAACTTAAGAACACAATGAAGAACAAAGAACTGAACTTGTACTTGCAAAATATGTAAGAATACATCATCTACAAAATTAGATTATTGGAGCTAAAAGAGCTAGCATGATGATTCAAAGTAAGTTGAATAACAAAACATGTTTGATTTGTGAATTTGAACCTAAAACTATTAGAGATGCACTTGAAAATGAAGAATGGATTAATGCAATGAATGAAGAAGTTGAGAAGATACAGAAAAAAAAAACATGGACATTAGTACCAAGATTGAATGATAAGAATGTCATTGGCACCAAATGGATATTCAAAAACAAATTGAATGAGAATGGAGATGTAACTAGAAATAAGGCAATGCTAGTATGCAAAGGGTATGCACAAGAAGAATTTATTGACTATGGAGAAAATTTTGCACTTGTTGCTAGAATTGAAGGAGTTATAATATTACTTGCTTATGCTCCATACAAAAGATTCAAAGTATATCAGATGGATGTTAAATCTGCATTTTTAAATAGGATACAGGAAGAAGAGGTATACATTGAACAACCTGAAGGTTTTGTTGATCCTACTCAAGAAAGCATGGTATGTAAATTACACAAATATTTATATGAGCTAAAACAAGAACCGAGAGCATGGTATGAAAGACTACACTCCTATCTTATCAGTATTGGATTTGTTAGAACAAGTGATAACAACAATTTGTACTTAAAAGGAGGAAATGATGATAAGACACTTATTGCTAAAATTTATGTTGATGGTATTATATTTGGAGGAAATGATAAGTTATGCAAATCATTCGATAATGAAATGAGGAAGTAATTTGAAATGTCAATGTTTGGAGAGATCAATTTTTTTCTTGTTTGCAAATTTTACAAAAAGTTGAAGGCATCTACATTACTCAATCCAAATACATCAAAGAAGTATTGAAGACACTCAAAATGGAAGAATTAAAACCATTTGGAACACATATGGTTACAGGATGCAAATTGACAAAAGAAGATAGGACAACTAAGGTAAATCAGACATTGTATAGATCTATGATTGGAAATTTGATGTATGTTGTACACACAAGACCAGACATTGCTCACATAGTTGGAATTGTAGCAAGACTTTTTGTTAATCCTGAATAATCACATTTGAGTGTTGTAAAGAGAATTTTTAGATACTTGAAGAACACTAAAGATTATGGATTGTGGTACAAGAGAGATAGAAAATTTGAACTGAAAGTTTACACAGATGTTGATTGGGCTAGGAACATTGATGATAGAAAGAGCACTACTAGTGGATCATTCTTTGTGGGAGATAGATTAGTTACTTAGATAAGTAAAAGGAAAGGATGCATATCTCAGTCAACTGTAGAAGTAGAATATGTTATTGATGTTTCAAATTGTTCAAACATTGCATGGATAAAACAACTTTTGAAATGAATGAATGAAGACATCACTAACCTAGTGGTAATTTATTGTGATAATACTAGTGCAATAAATATTTCAAATAATCTAGTAATGCATGCAACAAAATCATATATCTATTAAATATCACTACTTGAGGGAACAAGTAAAAGAAAAAAAAGTTACACTGGAATATGTACAATCAAAGGAACAACTAGGTGACATATTCACTAAACCCTTATCAAAGGATACATTTGAGTACTTAAGGAATAGACATGGTGGTGGAGAAGCACCTAGGCTAACTCCAATTCTCAATTTTGGTTGTGGATTTTACTAACCCTAGACAAGTCAATTTTTGTTTCTTAGACCTTAGAAGGTCTTGTGAGTTTGTACCTAGGTGGATTTGACTAGGATCAATCCAACCTAGTTGATTTTTATTTTGATGGTGTTTAGTGCTAGAAAGCCTAAAAAGTGGAAATTTGGTCTAAAATCCTTTAAGGATTAGGAAGGCTTGTAAATGTACCTAAAATTGCCTCTATTATGTTTCTACATCATTCCATATAGGTTAGAGGTCATTAGGTTATGATTTAGGCAAAAATGTAAAAGTTGTCATGACAACATTTACAACTTTTAAAAGTTGCTTGACAACATTGAATAGAGTGTAGTGATTCCCTTTAATGTTTGATGATGGGTAGTTGTTGTAAGTGCCTAAAAACATTGGGAAATCATAAAATTCCACAAGGAGACCCATTTCTCAGGGTTGGCTGAGGTGGAGAAGTAATTTGAATTGTCTGAAGTTACCCTGTCCACTGTTCTTGTGCACTATGAATGATTTTTGATAGTTAATGTTCTTAGATTGATTGAATAGAAATATATTGTGTTGTATTCATGTAGTAGGAATAGTTATATCATCTTTTGTTTTATTTTTAAGTTTCTAGGAGTTCATTAGATTAATTTTGTAAATTCTTTTCTAGTTTAGTAGTTTGTTGGTGTTAACAGAGTAGTTTACTGTAAAATGGCTCCCCCATAAATCTCCACCATGCATTTCATCATGTAAATGAGAGATATGGTAGGAGAGCCCTTATACAATTTAAATATTGAGGGAGGAGGTCAAAGAAGTAGTTTAATAAATTTTAATGGCAAGCGCTACGCGAGTCCAGAACATCTGGTTAGGAGTTTTCAAGTAAACTAATGATGTTTGAATGCAGGGGTGTGATTGGAAGAATGAAACCAAGAATGGTTTTGTGAGAACTAAGGTCATACAGACACCTCCTAGGAATATCATTCCTTTCCCAATCCATTGGGATACATTTCCAAGTAGAAATCACCAAGCTACATGAGAATAGCCCTATTAGCCCTATTTGCCCTTAATTCTAGGAATCCACTGTATGGAGACCTTAGAACCCTAAGACCTAAAAAATATCTCATGTATTGGAAAAGGGTATCCAAATATCAATTTTTTTTTCTGGGCTTGTTTGGTATTATTTTGAAATAAGTGAGAAAAACTAGTTAATTAGGGCTAGAAGGAGCATTATGCCTAAAAGACCACATTCACTAAGGGTCTTGAAATTGATTGAGAATGTTTTGATACCCTATCCTAATGGGATCAAGTGGAGCTAAATAATTTTTCCAAGAATGGATTACACCCCCTACAACCACTTGTTAAAAGGAAGAGACCAAAAGGCACTTGGAGTTATCCAAGAAGAAGTATGGGAGAGCATTGAAACTTGTTGATAGATACCCCTAGGTGAAGCACAAAGGATATCATCTCTTAGAGATATGTTGGAGAAGTCCCAATTCAGATAAGGAAGGAATTGGAAGATCATAGAAGGAAGCTAAGGGTCTTGGAAGGAATAGGAACTATTAGTGTCCTAGTAGGCTTGTGCAAGCACACTTGAAAGTTTCTATCAGAATGGTATCAGAGACAATAAGATTTGTCTTGTGGTGAATGTTTAAACTAGAAGAGTTAGTAGGAGAGTCTAAAATTGTGACAAATGAATAACTTTCAAAAAAAGTGGATGAGAAAGAAAAAGAGAATAAGTTGCTTAGAGATAGATTGGCCCAATTAGAGCATAAATTGGACCAAGTGGAAGAGAATACTAATGAAGTCAAGTATAAAGTTGAAGGAAAGAGTAAAGAGATAGACATAGATAATGAGGTCCCTAAACAAAACCCTATCCTCACCTAAGAACCCTTCTTGAAAGCCTTAAAATCCTTAAGTGGAATGACATTGGAATTAATCCCAATCTTTAGTTGGAAAATGGAACCAAAGGTAGTCCTAGATTGGATTGAAGGACTTGAAAATCACTTTGAGTGTGATGGGATGGCAAAAGAAAAAAATGTAAAAGTGGAAAAGGAAAGAATTAGAGGGTCTTCACTCACTTGGTGGAAATTCATCCAAGATGAGAGGGAGAAAGAAGGAAACAAACCCATAACCACTTGGAAAGCTATGGTAACCAAAATTAGAGAGGCGTATGTGCCAGAAGATTATGAAACTTAATTGCATAAGAAAAGGTAAATTTTAAGGAAAAAGGAATTGGATTTCAAATCTTACACTGAGGAGTTTCAGAGGTTGTGTATGAGATCAAGAGTTTTAGAATATGAAAGTGTGAAGGTAGCTAGATACCTCAATGGAAAAATATAGACTATTCAAGATGAGTTGAGTCTCTTGAATCCTACCATAGTTCAAAGATGCCACCAACTTGTAGTTAAGGTGGAGGAAAAGTTTAAAAATAAACTAGATACAAGCAATACCAGAGGAAGAGGAAGAGATGGCAGAGGCTAGAGAAGGTGATATGGTGGTAGAATTTCAGAATCAAAGACTCAAGGAGAGACTAAGCTAACTAAACAACAAGAGGTAACCTCAAACAAAGGAGGCTTCAATAGAGGAAGAGGATCTAATAGTAATTGGAGAGGAAGAAGCAATATCCAAGGAAGAGGTTCTTACTCTTTAACCATGAAATGATATCATTGCAATCAAATGGGATATCTTTCCTATAGGTGTCTAGAGAAAGGATCTACTTCCTGAGGGAGTGATAAGAGACTCAATTTTGTTCAAGAAGAATCTAGTGGTGGTAAAAAAAACCCTAAAGTACCCCTAGAGTTAGAAGAGGGAGAAAATTTGATGACAAGGAGAACACTGATTAAAGAACCATTTAAAGAAGAACTAAGCCAGAGAAGATCACCATTCAGAGTAAAATGAAAATGATGGGTAAAGTGTGTAAGATTATCATAGACTCAGGGTCTAATGATAATATTGTGTCAAAGGAGGCAGTTAGTAAACTCAAACTGAAGAGGATTCCACATAGTAATCCATACAATGTTACTTGGTTGAACAAGGGCAACATGTCCTTGTGAATAAACAAGGATGGGTGGACTTCTCTATTGCAAGATACAAAGATAAGGTACTATGTGACATCCTACCTATGTATACATGTCACCTTTTTCTAGGAAGGCCATTGAAATTTGACATACAAGCCATGCATGATGGAGCCAAGAATGCATATTCTTTCAAGATTTACATGGTGTCACTTTCAAAATATAGTCACTAATTGAAGAAGGAGAAGTGAAGCCCACAGGCCCTAATGTTCTATTGGTGAGTGAAAAGGTGTTCCTAGAAGTTCTAAAAGAAGGAGAGGGAGTATGATATGCTTTGGTTTTGAAGCCAAAGGAAGAAGATGCAAAGAAGATAATACATAGATTCATATAGAAGTACAAGAGTTTCTTAATGAGTACGAAGACATTTTTAGTGATGGAAAACCTGCAAGCCTACCCCCTAAGAAAGATATTAGCCACCAAATAGTCTTTATTCTCAGAGCTACACTACCTAATAAAGATTCCTATAAGATGATCCCTCAAAAAAAATGAGGAAATTTCCAAGCAAATCCAAGAGCTCCTAAAACAAGACCTCAATAGAAAGAGTATAAGCCCATGTGATGTTCCCACTATATCAACACCCTAAAAGGGAGGAACTTGGAGGCTATGCACTAATTCTAGAGCCATTAACATAATCGCCATTAGGTATAGATTACCTATCCCTAGGATAGAAGACCTAATGGACTATTTAAGAGGAGCAAAGTACTTTACTAAGATTGACCTAAAGAGTGGTTATCATCCAATAAGGATCAAGGAGGGAGATGAATAGAAGACTACCTTCAAAACCACACAAGGTTTATATGAATGGCTTGTGATGCCATTTGAGCTATCAAATGCCCCATCTAAATTCATGAGGTTGATGAACAAAGTTCTCAAGGACTACAATGGTAAGTTTATTGTAATGTATTTTTATGATATCCTAGTCTTTATTAGGACTAAAGAAGAACATCTAAGGCATTTGCAAATTGTGTTTAAGAGACTGCATGAAGAAAAGCTAATGATGAATTTGGATTAGTGTGATTTCTTAAAGCAAGAGCTAGTGTATCTTGGTTTTGTGTTTTTTCAAGGAAACCTTAAGATGGATCCAAGCAAGGTAGAAGCGATCATCATCTGGCCTACCCCCAAGACTACAACAAAGGTGAGAAGCTTTCATGGCTTAGCTCAGTACTATAGGAAATTCATTAAGTAGATTAGTGCAATTTGTGCTCCTATGTTGGATACCATAAAAGGTGGGATAAAGATCAAATTTTTATGGAATGAGAAAGATAACCAAGGATTTGAGTTGTTGAAGAAGAAGACTGCCACTCAACCTATCTTAACACTACCAAGTTTTGAGAGACTCTTCATAGTTGATTGTGATGCTAGTCTTAAGACAAG
Source organism: Thuja plicata (assembly GCA_018584345.1). NCBI lineage: Eukaryota > Viridiplantae > Streptophyta > Pinopsida > Cupressales > Cupressaceae > Thuja > Thuja plicata. The sequence continues at coordinate 424,865 of MU228046.1, read as the reverse complement.
AAAGAAGGCCAGTGGCTTTTCATAGTGAGAAGCTCAGTAATGCAAAGAGGAAGTATTCTTCCTATGAATTAGAGATGTATTCTCTAGTCCAAGCACTAAGAAAATGGAGGCACTATTTTCTTCCCAACGAATTTTTTGTGTATTCATACAACCAAGCAATTAGTTTTCTAAACTCCAAAGACAATCTCAATCTTAAACACATGAAATGGGTGGAGTACTTTCATGCTTATACTTTCAACATCAAGCATAAGAAGGGCTTGCAAAAAAAAGTAGTTGATGCACTTAGTAGGAGACTTCTGACAGTACAAGAAGTACATATTGGAAATAATGGGAAGTGTGTACTGAGAGGGTAGGGGTGAATCAGTACCTCTAAATTTTTCTATCTCTTTTAACCTTTATCCAATGTGTAATCAATTGTATAACCAACCATCTTTTCTATACTATATTTGTGTAAGATATATCAATTCTTAAACTTTAACAAACATGTAAACATTCATAGAAAATTTCATGAAAGTAATTGACTCATAACACAAGATATGGAAACATAGAAAACCCCTGTTAGAAGGTAAAAACTGTAGTAGGGATGACACCCACAAAAACTTCACTATCTACAGATTGGAAGGGGCCGGTTAAGGCTTACAATTTGATCACTTTTGATGATCTACCATGTTAGGAGTATTATGTGGAGACTGGTTAAGGTCTACTTTGTTAAGAGCTTTAGAAACACTATTTAGTGTGCACTCAGTTAAGAGATTTATACTATATTAAATCCACCTTTCTTGAAAGGATTTCTTCTATTTTCTACACTTGTTAAAATGTAGACAAAAATACTCATTGACCTAAGTGTATGCAATATAAAAATTAATGATTAAAAATCCATTACAAATCACATGTATAAATGTATCACCTAATGTGATTGATTAATACCTCTATTGCTCGGTAGCCTTTGTTCTTGGTTCTTGTTAACCAATTTCATCTTTTATTGTTATGCTTCTTGAAACTCTTAGTCTGATCCATAGATGTGCTCATTTTCTACATTCATCTTCTCATCCATGTTAAATGATTGATTACAACATCTATTTATAACATATATTGACCTAATTAAGTTTCACATATTATAACTTAACTCTATGATCAAAGGTTTACAACTTGACCTTGATCTCCGAGTCTACAAGTTTTTAATCAATCAAACTGATTAAAATAATTACTATAATGTTTCTTATTCCTCAAGAAATTAATTTAAAACAAAAAAAACTCTATAAATAGAATATAGTTGTTTTATCTGACGTGGAAGTCAGATCCACTTTTCTCGGGATATAAATGAATTTCAGTGTCTGATGCTTAGTTTTCTCTGAAATCTATTTGACTATATTTTGGTGTTCCTTGGTTGAAATATCTATCAAGTTCCTCTCTTTTCTATTCTCTTAGTTTGAACTATATTCTTCTTGTTGGGTTCCACTGTCGGTTTACTCCTGTCAGGTTCCACTTTATCATGTTCAGGTTGCACTTTTGGTTTACACTTCAAAACTATGTGATCGGGTTTCTACTTGCTTAGCAATTTTGGTTTGAACTAAAAACCTAATTTTTGGTGTAGTGTAACCGATGGTTTATAACAAATATTTTCTCTTTGCATACTAATGGCAAAAATTTATGTCATCAATCTCCCCCTTTGACATTAGTATCAAAAACTGATATGTGTAGAATGCTAACAAAGTTTATAGTATGAACACCTTGTTAATTACTTAGTCATTTCATGACTCCCCCTATGCATATGTTGGCATAGTATAGTATATGTGTATGTACACTTTTCTTTATTCTATCTCTTTCCTTTCCCTTCGTGCTATATTTCTCGTTTCCCTTTTTACTTCTTTTTGTACATATCATCATTATCATTTTCCCCCTTTTTTGATAGTAAGGGAAAAGGTGTATACCTATAGCTTATAAAAAATATGAGAGTATGAGGTCTTCATTTCCTCCATCATCTTCTCCCATTTCTCCCTAATATTTTCAAGAGCCATATTCTCTAATGTGATCCGACCATGCATGTCATAGATGTTGTCTGCTACATACATCTCAGGGGTGGCAATAAGTTTCCTTGTTGATATTAGGTGTGTTTGCAGAAGGGTGAGGTTTGATAAAAGTAGAGACTGTATCTCGTTAACCTCCTCTTTGAACTATGACTCTACTCCCCAAAGTTCTTGTCTTGACCATTTGATCTCAATTATCAATTCATAATGCAATTTGATTTCATTTCCATCAGTGGTTAGACTTTGTGCACTTGCATTAAGATCAGAATCAATATTTTCTATCTTATCATTGTTATCCTTTGTAAATTTCTCTAAAGTGCATAGATTTTGGATTAAGGAAACAACTTTAGTAATGATTGGATCTAATTCATTTGATAACTCTGAAAGATTTACCTTATTTTATGCCAGTTCTTGGCTGATATTTTTTATCAGTTTGTGTTGAAACTTCTATTCTTCTCATTCCTCAATTACCTTTTATGTATCAACATTTTGTGTTGTGATGGTGTCGGCGAGAACAACAAGTTGATCTAGAATGGGGGAATCGTGATCAACATCAATTTTTGGAACTATCTAGCTTAAGACATCCCTTGTGTTCTCCAATAATAATGAATCTCAGTGTTGTTTCTTAAGCTTTTCTTGCAAATATTTCCTTTGACAGATTTCTCCATATTCTTGGAGTGATTCAAAATCTAATGTAGTTGGGTCACATTTCGGTATTTCTATGATTTCATCAAGTGTGACTTCTAACTTGTTTTTCCTTGTCTTATTCTTTTTCTTCTGTGATCCACCTGTATGCAGAACCATAGCCATCTTCTCTACTTGGTCTGATGTGCTACTTGATGGCTTCTATGGTATTGTACCTTTTTCTTGCTACTTGGTGTTTTCCTATCGGTTGTCTAAGGACATCTCCTTATCAACCTTCAGTGTATCTTCATCTTTGGTTTCCTTCGGCATGGTATCAACTATCTTATCTTGCTCATCTTTCTCTTTTTGTTGCACTTCATCAGTATCTTTCATCTATGTATCTTTCTCGGTGGTATCTCCATCTTTTTTTTCTCCATCAATGACATTATGTTCATTGATTGTGTCCTTTTGTTCAGATGTTTCTTTTTTTTCATCATTAACCTTGTCCTTGGGTATGCTTGAATCGGGCTTAGGGGTGTTCTCCTTCTGTGAGATAATATTGATTGTGTGAATCAATAATGGCATTTGGCCCACTATGTATACTTGTGCAGCATCAATTGTAGTGTCTTTTTTGTCGGTTTGGTCCTTGACAACAATGACAACTTCATCTTTCTGAATTTCATCTACAGGATCATCAGTGATGTCAATAACACTATTGTCCATAGTATTGTCCAATCATGTTTCATCAGCAACATCCATATCCTTGTTTCCTGTTGTATTCAATTCTTCTTTGTCCAATTCTACATCTATGATAGTAATTGGTTTTATGCTCTATGTAGCATGATCATCCTTGGTTTTTTTATTTTTGATAAGATAATTGTGGCTCAGGAATTGTATCCTATTTAGGAATATCAAGTATATTTTTCCATTCTGCCTCACTCTTCCTATCTAGTTCCATTAGATGTCCTTAAAGCGCTTGGTAAACTCTCAACTTTGGTGAGAACATTTTGGAGTGATTCTTCATCATCTCTTTAATTTCCTCCATTTTTGATTCAAGAGGCATGATAGATACTAGGGCTCTTTCCCTAATCTCTTTCTAAGAGTGCAAGGCAAATGTCCATCTTGTTGATAATCTATCTTGAAGTTCTTTTGGCATTTTATCTGCTAATTATATTGGGAGATATTTGAATATACACATCATTTTGAGAATTTCCTCCTCAATCTTATTTTGATCCACTGAATCCAATGTTAGCCATTTCTTAATCTTTCTATCATTTTCTATTCCTGATTTGATAATGGAAGAACATAATTCATCAATAGTTTTCGGAACCTTATCCTTTTCCTTTCGTATAGATTCATCTTGTTCGGTGTCCTTAATGTCTTCCCTTGTTCTTAGGAAATTTCTTCTTTTTGTTTGTTCTCTTTTTTCTGTTTGAGGTTTCCTCTTATAGGTCCTTACTTGACCTTTCTTTATTGGTGAAGGACTTGCATCCTTAGTTTTTTGACTCCTTGTCCTTGTTGTAGCTATAGTCCTAGGCTTCTTAGCTGGTGGAGGTAATGGTGTATCTGACTCTTTTGACTCTGACACACTCTCCTTCTCAACTTCATCAATAGGTGAATGACCCTTTGTTTATTTTGTCTTTTCATTTTCCTCTTCTATTACTGACAACCTTTTCTTTAAGTTCTTGACCATCTTGTCTTTCTTCCTATCAATCTTCTTTACAACCAAGCCAGTTTTAATCCTTTCTTTGGTTTCTTCATAAGTTCCAAACTTAGGTTGTGTTTTGTCTAATGGCTCATTTATCAATGTCTTAATTGCATTATATGCTTGATCTATGTTCACCTCATAGTCAAGTGGAAATAGCCATGTTTTCCTCCGTATAGCTGGCTTAATATATGAATAGTCAGGTTCTACCATAAAACATATATCAGTCTTGAAATTTTTAATTAGTTGTTATGGGATCCTTACTCTCTTCTGCATTCTCTCCTTGAATCCAAAAAAGTATTCATCCATTACTGATTCAAAATTATCTCCTAGTGATTTTATAAACTCACTAATTTGAATGGTCACTGGTCCTATTGTGTCCCATTGCACATTTCCTATAGATGGGAAAGATTCTTGGAAATAGAAGAATATGCACATTATAAGTGAACCAAACTTACATGAATTTGACTTTGCATTTCTTATTGTCTTCAAGTTTTCTTCTAACTACTTGAGTAGAAGTTCTGACATATCCAATTGAATTCCCTTCTTGACAATCTTGTATGTTGTATCCACTGCTCTGGATGCAATGATGTTCATCCTGCTAGCCTGAAAGAACTTGTATGCTAAGACACATGCTCCAAATTTGAGTTCATCATTGGTAATAGTGGATACCTTAAGTCCTCTTCCATCATAGTTAGCTCATGTGTTCTTCTCAATGTCATCTTTAGGTGGGTGCTTCAATTCATTTACCTTATCAATTATGGGATAACCAGTAACAATGTGTATTACATCCCTGGTTATTGGTTTTGTCTCATCCAGCCATAACTTTTGGTCATGTATCCCACTCAGTAGTAACCAAATCCATTCAGTCTCGAACTATTTAGGGAACCATAGTTCATTTGTGAGCCCTTTTACCTCAATGTGTTTGTGCTCTTCTTTAATAGTGTCATCATTGTTACATAACTTCTTCAAAGCTTGTTCAACTTCCAGGTCTCCAATCTCTGCTATCTTGCAGTGAATATATGCTCGCATGTCTTCAATGATAAAAACCCTGGCTGGTATTCTTGAGAATGCTCCAGCATTTTCAGGTTGTGAGGCAACCTCTAGACATATATTATAATGTTGTTCCTCACTGGTTGAGTTCTTGATAAGACTGATTTTGTTCTTCTTAACACTCTTGAGCTTAGTAGTTCTTGATGTAGTTGCCATTGTTTCTTAAAATTAGGGATTTCCCACAAATGATAAACAAAGTTCTTGATTTATGCTGGTACTTACTTTTCACCTCTAGAGTTGTAAGTGATCTATTGGAATGCTTGTGAATCAAGTTGGATTCTCTCTATAATGTTATTTCTTTGTGCTCTAGTTTTTCTCTTATCACTTTACTGCAATCACTTGGTGAAGAAAGAAACCCTTCCATCATCTATTTATAAAATTTGCCCTAAGTCGAGTCATTAATGCACAACAACTTCTTGATGTGTGAAGATGGAGTCTTCAGGTGAAACACTAACTTCTCTTTCGATGACAATGCGATGCTTTAGGATAGTTTTTTAACTTGTTTCATTCACAGACAGATTTTGGTGTATGGCAAAGACAACTTTGTCAACTCACATGATTACTGACAGAGCTCGGTTTACACTAGCAACTTTTCCTTTATGTGTTAACTGATGATTCTCAGTAAGTGAAGAAAACTTAGCTTTGTAATTATACCGATGCATTTTGGTATGTATTGACCGATGAAATTGTTTTCACAGAATTATAACAAGTACTACCATAATGCATCTTTAATCATGTTGATTTGGTATTTTAACTATGTATAATGAAACTGATGCAAAATATAACTTGGTGTAATGCAGTTCCATACTTACTTGTTATGCTTAGGTGGGGGTGGTGATGTCACCAAATCCATTGGATAAGGTATCACCAATTGCATTTCTCAGTCCAACTTCATCATTGTTTGTGGCTTTCCTCCACATTTTGTTTCTCATCTTCCTAATGTCTTCAATGGTGATTCCATTGGAAAAGGTGCTGATCTCTATCATTCAGTCTCTGCAGCCTTTCTTAAAATGACCAACTTTATAATAGTGTAGACATGCCATTCGAGGGTTAGTCCAGCCTATATACTTTCTTGTCCATTGTCTCATACAATTTTAAGCTATGTGACCAAATCTTCCACATGTTTTACATTTTTCCCATGTGTTGTAATCCCATACATACTGGTTACCGACTCTTTTTGGTTGATAGGCAGTTTCTTGACCTTTAGGCTTCCATGTTTGCTTTTTCTTCTTCTAGCATTCAACATTTGTGTGTCCATGCATTTTGCAAGTAGGACAATATTTTTCGATGTAGGTTTCCTTCTTTGGTTGTTTCACCTCAAATTTACATTCATATGCTTTATCTCCTTTCTTGTTACATTTATAACAAATTCCTATGAATGAAGATGTGGATTTAGGAATACCTTTCATTTTTCTCCTGCAAACATTTGATGTGTGGCCTTGCTTTCCACAGTGATTGCATGCCATCTTTCTTGGTCTTGGATTTGCATAGACATTCTTTGTATCAGCTTGATTGGGTGATTCTCAATTCTCTATATAGCCTAGTCCGGAATTTTTATTGGCTCTCCTTTGTCCATCAAGAAAATCATCCATTCTTTTATTTATTTCTTCATATCTCTTGATTATTTCATTATGTTGTTGCTGAATTCTTACTTCTTGTTTCAACTTTTCATTTTCTTCCCTTATCTCACTGATAGCTTCTATTATTTCAATGAGTTTTGTATTCATTTTGTTTGCCTCTTGAATCATAAGAATAATCTGATTTGTAATCTCATGATGATGTTCTGTAAGTCTTTGTATTTCTGATTCTTTCTTTTGTAGCTTTTCAGTAATATTCCTTCTATCATCAATAGCTAGTGTTCTCTCTTGCTCACCTTGTCTAGCATTGTTCATGACATCAATCATTCTTACCATCTATTTCTCTTGACCAATTTCACTTTTCCAGCCAAATGTTGATTGATTTCATTTAGACTTGTGATTCTTTATTCTGATGTGTCTGATGCTTTTCTAGTTGTAGATCCTGAAGATTCAAATAGATCTGGTATCTCTTCTTCATGGTAGTCTTTTTCATTATAGAGAGATGCCATGATATTTCTTTCATCTAGAAATTGTCTCATCTTGATTCTAGCTTCTTTATACTTCTCATAGAAGATCTTAATTTATAGCTTCTGATTATGAATACTCTTGTCAAGCCTATACTCTCCATTGTATGATTTTTTTCTCTTAAGTCTTTAAAATTTCTAAATAAGAGATTTATCTCTGATACCAATTGTTGGAAATAATGGGAAGTGTGTACTAAGAGGGGAGGGGTGAATAAGTACCTCTAAAACTTTTATCTCTTTTAACCTTTACCCAATGTGTAATCAATTGTATAACCAATCATTTGTTCTATATTATCTTTGTGTAAGATATATCAATTCTTGAAATTTAACAAACATGTAAACATTCATAGAAATATTCATGAAAGTAATTGACTCATAACACAAGATGTGGTAACACAGAAAATCTTGTTAGAAGGTAAAAACTGTAGTGGGGAGGGCACCCACAAAAACTTCACTATCTGCAGATTGGAAGGGGCTAGTTAAGGCTTATAATTTGATCACTTCTGATGATCTACCTTGTTAAGAGTATTATGTGGAGACTGGTTAAGGTCTACTATGTTAAGATATTTAGCAACACTTTTTAGTGTGCACTCAGTTAAGAGATTTACAATAGGATTGTTAAATCCACCTTTCTTGAAATGATTTCTTCTATTTTCTACACTTGTTAGAATGTAGACAAAAATACTCATTGACCTGATTGTATGAAATCTAACAATTGTCGATTACATATCCATTACAAATCACATGTATAAATGTATCACCTAATGTGATTGATTAATACCTCTCTTTCTCAGTAGCCTCTGTTATTTGTTCTTGATAACCAATTTCATATTTTGTTGTTCCGCTTCTTGAAACTCTCAGTCTGATCCATAGATGTGCTCATTGTCTAAATTCATCCTCTCATCCATGTTAAATGAATGATTACAACATCTATTTATAACATAGATTGACCTAATTAGGTTTCATGTATTACAACTTAACTCTATGATCAAAGGTTTACAACTTGACCTTGATATCCTAGTCTACATATTTTTAATCAGTTAGACTAATTAAAACAATTACAATAATGTTTATTGTTCCTCAAGAAATGGATTTTAAAAAAAAAAAAACTCTATAAATAGAATATAGTTGTTTTATCTCAGGTGGAAGTTAGATCTACTTTTCTTGGGATATAACTAGCTTTCAGTATCTGATGCTCGGCTTGCTCTGAAATCAATTTGAATGTCTTTTGGTGTTCCTTGGTTGAACTTTCTGTTGGGTTCCTCTCTTGTCTGTTCTCTCAATTTGTACTATATTATGCTCATTGGGTTCCACTGTTGGTTTAATCCTATCCGGTTTCACTTTACCATGTTCAGGTTGCACTTTCGATTTACACTTCAAAACTGTGTCATCAGGTTTCTCCTTGCTTAGAAATTTTGGTTTGAACTAAAAACCCAAATTTTGGTGTAGTGTAACCAATGGTTTATAAGAATTTTTTTCTCTTTTCATACAAGAGGACAGACATTGAGATCTTAAAGAAATTATATGTAGAGGATGAAGACTTTGCAGAGATATACAAGGTATGTAAATAACATAAGAATCATTTCCATGGATATTTTTTTGATTATACATTGTAGAGTGGTTTTTTATTTAAGGGAAGTCGGATATGTGTCCCTAGGGGATCAATTAGGGGAAATATGATTCAAGAGAAGTATAATAGGGCACTTAGTAATCACTTTGGAGTCAATAAGAGTGTTGTGTAGTGTGTCAGAAAGTTTGTTATTACTTTTTCTTGCAGAATCTGTATAAGCATCAATGCTTGACTCTATGACTCCCAACTCACAAATCTTGCAAGTAAAAATACTAATTAATGAGGATTTGATCCTCCTTCTACTTTGAGCTCTACATACTCAGAGGGGGTGTACCACTTGACTTATTGTTTTCCAATAAATCAGACAGTGGATTCAGGATTCTCACAATGATTTACTAATGTCTTTTATTGCAATTGATGTAGAGCTTCAAAATCCAATCCATGATTTTGACAAGAGTAAATAACATTGGAGAAAAATGGCCAATGCGACAAGGATATTTATCCTTCTTCTCTTTGAGTTTAAAAATCAAGCAGGCTAACCTAAATGATTCAACTATTTAATGAATCAATAACAATGTCTATATTATTTAATATAGACTCTAAACATCCATGCTCTTAAATAGGAAATGAAAGATTATTCAATACTTGATTGATTGATGATGAGGACTGCATAACCAACAAAGACCAGTGCCTTATCTATTGGGAAAAAAGTCAAATAAACATACATCCATAGAAAACCCTCTAAAGCCAAACACATAGAAACTGAATGAAATGCCTTACAAGTCACTCTTTTCACTCCAATACCTAGACATTAGATTCATGTGCAATCCTTGAACTCTCAGAACTTTTATTCAAGATTGACTCTCTCCTTGAAAGAAATTCAAACGTGAATTCACAACTACCTTATAACCAGTATATTAAAATTCCTTACAAGTTAATACACAAGAATTCAAACAAGACACACAAATAAATCACCAATATGGACATGGATTCCATTTCTTTTCATGAAATTGTTCCTGATTCAGTACATTCTAAGACAAAGAACTCAAAAAGACAAGACCTAGAAATCAGGAAACTGCCCAATAGTGTTCATTTCTTCATCATTGTACCATTGAGAAGAAGCTAGATATAGACAAAAGGAAAGCCAAATTCAGCCACTGACACCTGTTTGTTTCCAAGAAAATATATTCTCCTCCAAGAAAATGATCTGATCTTCTCCTATAACTGTCTCTTTTTTGCAATCATCATTCTTAACCAATTTGATTCCAGGCTTCTTCAAAATCTGATTTCATTCTCTGTAAAAATACCTTCCGTGAATGCTTCTTTTTCAAGCTTTGAGATATTAAATTTCACAAGACTATAGTGTCTCAATACCTCAACTTGCACATTTTTTTCAATTTTACATTTGATATAGTTTTCTATGCAAATTGGACTTTTAATTTCCCTTTAATATTATTACACAGACTATAGTCTTTTAAATCAGCACATTCTTTGCCTTGTTATTTCTCTCTTTTATGCATTTTTACTCCCAAGACTCACCAGATTCGGAAAAGTGTCATACGCTAATTCATCTGGAAGAATGACCTCTTCACCTGCATTATCTTTCTCTACTTGGGCCCGCCACCTATCTGGGTACCACATGTCACCTTTTGATTGTAGTGCAATGGCTTGAAGCTTAACTTCCTTGCACCTTTCCCTTTGAGCCATTGAGCCAACTGTCAAATTTTTCTACCTCGGGATGCATGCCTATCTGACCAGCCTCTGCTATGCCATGCGCCTACCACGTCACCATCCATTTTAAATTGGAATACACCTAAGCACCCACATCACATACTCCTAGAACCCTACGTGATCATGTGATGTGATTGGGCACATTGTTGATGTCAGCACGTGATCAAGCCCCTATCGACACTTGTTAGCACCATCCTCATCATCCATGCAAGCCCCATCTGTACCTTGCTACATCACACTCCACCTAGGTGTGGGCCCACAAAACTTACTTGTCTTTGAACCACCCATCAACTAGGCATGGTCACCAATGAGCTCAACTTGCTCTTCTCTTCACATTACTATGCATCTGCTTTACCTTTTAAACATTGTAAAGTTCCCCTTCCCAATCAATGTGGGCTTAAATCTTTTCAAGATTTTAAATCGCTGCATTTTGGCACCCAAAATTTTGGTCCCACCACCTCATTGATTCATCCATCCAAGGGGCCCTCCAATGGACCTCTTGGCTCTTATTCATACTTCATTACAAGCATTTTGCTATATAAACATTATATATCTCTCCTGTCACATGCATGTGCGACTATTTTTCTTAGTATATGTGCAGATTTAGACACAGAACTATGCACCACTTGTTTGACACCCTGTGTAGACTTCCAATGGTGCAGCTTTTCTGTGACCTCTAGTGTAGCCTTATGTCTAAAACATTGTGCAATATTTTTAGGAAAAACACCATGTGTTGGTCTCCTTGTGTTTAACGCAACACCCTTTTCTACAGGTCTTGGTTTCATATTTTCCATGTTGTGCGCAATACCTATGGTATTTTTTTATACATCATGTGTTGGGCCTTTAATAATACACAAGCATCCTCCAGCATTGCATTGCGCAGCAACTCCATTCAAACCTAGCATAGACTTTGTTCTCCATTCCACCTTCCAATACATTACAATGATTTTTTTCTAACTACATCCACTCTCACCATGCGTTGCCTTCCCTTTTTTCACCTATTACAGAGCTCCATGCCATCAAAATGCTCGCACAACCTTGTATCACTTGTTTCTTATCCAACGCAACTTCCTCCAACATTGCATTTGGTTAAGGTTTTTAATGTTTTAAAAATATCCTATTTAGAATTTTGCGCATCCTCCAAATGTATTTACAGCTACCATATGTATTGGCTTACACTTCATGTTGGATTTCATCTTTTATACCTAACCATTACAATAACTTGAGAACTTTAAATGCAACAAGTTTCAACCTGCACAAACCTCCCTAGAACTACTGTGCATCACACTTATAAGCATGCATAGCTTCATCCCAAATCATTTTGGCATCTCCTCTTCCAAGCGCTGTGCAGGCTCCTTTCTTAATGCATGTGCGAACACCCTTGTATACACAGACATGTGTGCTTGGCAATCACATTTTCCAATTGCATTGGTATTGAAGCTTTTAATGTTTTATAAAACATCTCCCTTCTTCTGTCCTCTGACTTGTGTAAGACTTCACTTCTTATAGACTGTGAAAGCTTTATTTGGTTTTATACATTCCAATTGTTATATGCATTGTTTTGAAGCTTCCTTGCACCTTTGCGTAGACCTTGGGAATCTTCATCTACCAAGTGCATTTGCTAGATTACTTGGAATGTTTTGAAACTTATACTCAAACTTACACAGACATTTAAAACTTCTACTCCATGCAATAGCATGGGCTTATTGACTGGCATTCACTTCAAATTTTTAATATTTCCCTTCAACGCATTGGTCTTCCATCTTAACATTTGTCTTGAGCCACTCTTAAAATAGTTTCACATTCCCCTTGGCTGACTGGTCTTCCACATTTGGCGTTTTGCATTATACTTTGTTTTTCAACAATAAAAATGTTATGCTCTAAGTAATGTTCGTGCACTATTTCAACACTTCTACAATTGATGCCTCTTGTCCATGCTTTAACATTTTTCCCATAGTTAGCTTCATTGGCATGTATCCACAAGTATTATTATTCAAATCATAAAATAATTTAAAATAATAATATACTTTTAAGACCACATAAGATGATATTTGGACTTCACAAATAAATGACAAATTCCTGAGATGTTGATTCGAGGAATGCCACACCTGAATGCCACTTTAATTTTGACAAACCAAACTTGATCAACTGTGCAATTTGGACCATAAAACACTGAGCTGGCGATCACTTAGAACCAACTTTTTATATCCTTGCAAACTAATCTCGCTAACAACATCTGACCTATAGAACCAGCTTTAAAAACTGACTAGAAGACCTTCTAGAGCTATCAAATCCAGAAGATATGAAATCTTTCATTTTCACTATAATTCTATGAAAATATATCTCCACGAGATTTTTCAGAGGAAACATATTTTAATCTCTCAAGTTGACCATTTTTGCAAATTGCAAATGCACTAGTCAAAACACATGCAAACCAACTTTGGATTCACTTCTGCAAAAATATCAAACCATGTTCTGAGACTTAACCACTGATCCAGGTAGTAGACTTATATGTAAAGAACATAAATCCATAACTAGCATCTCAAAAAAACTGCTTGACACAAATGTTTAACCCTCTGAAAATGAGTATCGTGTGAAATCAATTCTGCCAATAATGTCAATCTGTATAAACTACTTTTAGTTTTGATTTCACAAACCAATCAAGTGCACACCTTAGAGTCTGAAAGTATCAGGATAAATTCCTTTTCACACAAAGAGCACAAGGATTCAAATATCTTTCTCTACCAGCCAACCGGTCATTTATCACTAGTTCTCAAAGTCAGCCACTTAACAACTTTGTTAACTCAAACTCAGTGAAATTGTATAAACTGGATTTGGAATGGGGTGGGAAAAGTGATCAAATGGATTGATAAAAATATAAAACTCCTTAGGAAGGTACATTTATAGGTTTTCAATGTAGGGGAACAATCATCTTCTCATTTCCTTGAACCAGGTACAAATTGCAAGACCTCAAAGTAGGCCACTTAGAATTATGGGAAAAACAGAGAAACAAGACAATTCTGGACAACCAACTTTGGGGGATCCAAAAACCTATCAAGTGGACTCAAAATGGATTGAGTTTTGAAAAATAATCTCTCTGATATACATATTAAACATTCCCAAACTAGCAGTCCATGACACTCAACATGACACAAGTTATTCAAATGTAATCTGGGCCTATTACAACAAAATGACACTTAGGTGGCAAATGCAGATTTAGACAAGTGCTCAAAAAAAGACATCACAAAATAACTTGAAACTTGAATCTGATGACTTGGGATGTCTTCATATGTCAAAACAAGGGTAATGAACACCTAACATGTATGGTAGACCTCAAAACTTCATCCAGGAAAATAGGCACAAAAAACAATTAAAGGGGGTCAAATTGCAAAATTTTAACAAGGTACTCAAAAATCCTTGTTGCATTTTGAGTCCCAACAGTGGCCTTGACGGGGGACATGTGCCCCATGAGATCATACAAAAAATTCATAATTATTGGTAGAAGTAGACTACCCCAAAATTCAAATCCTACTCTCCAAATCAGAAAAATATTACACCTTGTTTGGTGGTCCCGAACCACCAAACACATGCCATTTATACTTTCCTTTATCATAAATTTGATTTTAATCTTGGCATGCAAATATCAAAATGAAAATGTACTTGTACAACTCCTACTCAAACTCACAAGGAACCATAAAAAAGAAGAATACCTTGTATGCAATTCCAATAATACCTTTCGAACTTCTTCCATTGGAATCAACACAACCAAAAGTATGAAAGTCATTCTTCACATCAGCAAATAGCAAAAAATATGAATCACGACAATAAAGAAATGCATCACCATAAAAACCATCATACTCCACTTGCATTACCTCCTCATTAGATGGCTGATCCATAAAGAAACTAAATGAATCATACTCACATAGACCATGAATACCAAAATCTGGCAAAACTTCACAATTCAATGTCATATCAACATGTTCCTCAAAATATAGATTGGAAACCTCCCCCATTTACAAATTATCAACATGGTCACAAGGAGCCAGCTGATCAATATCATAATCCTTCTCACTACATGGACCAATGGACTCATCAAATGCAACTTCAAACTCAGAATGCCCGGGAAGAGACAATCTGATTTCTTACTGCATATTGACACATTTTGAATATCAAAATCAGAATTAAAAAAATCTAAAAAATCAATGCATTCCTCAAATAATGGATTAACAACACTGTGTTCTTCTCCCATATGAACATGGTAGCAAAGAGATGGCTGATCTGTATCAATGTCCTCATGAAATGCATCATTAGTAAAAACTTGGAAGACATTAATACCCCTATTGTCATAATCACTTTCAGCATATGATTCAAAATCAAAGATGTCACTATAAGTAGATTCAACACCTCTATCATTAGGCAAAGAAGTAGATGACAAATTTTTACTACCTTCTTCAACTAGAGGAGATGGGAAAGGGCACCAATCATCCTCAAATTTTTCATTATGTGTAGAATTCTCATTACACAAACAATTTATATGCTGCAACCGGTCATCATTAAATGAAGGGATTTCAACAATACACTCATCTAGCACTTTACCTTTTGACTAAAAAGACTCAACTAATTGATCTTCATTCTGATTTTCATCCATAATCTCATGATAAAGTTTCAAGATAGTATCATATTCCATCTCATAAGGAAGACCATCATTTATTATCCCTTTCTCCTTCATTTTCAAAAGCAAATCAACTTCAAAGCTCTTAAAATCAAACTCATTTGTATCATGTTGATGTAAAATATTATTTTCAGAATTGGTGAAGATACCCTTACCTTCACATACTGATTCACATTCATTTCCACGAATGCTCTTATCTTCCCATGCTACACTAGGCTCACATAACAACAACAGATCAGCATTTTCCAACATATCATTCTCTTAGGAAACATAGGTTTCAGCATCCTCTTGATCCTCATAAGAGTGTAAAACATATACGTCCTCTTCAGCACTCAACATATTGTTAGTTTTATTGCATCTAGGATAAAAATGAGAGGGCAATTATGATATAACTTTATAAGGAAAAGATTTATTGAGAAAGTAACCATCATAAGTATTTGAAACATCATTCATTGCTACCATTTCTTAGACATATGCATTTCTATCATCGTTAGAATTTTCTTCCATATGCAACAAACGATCATTAAAAATACATCTATTCAAGTCTGAATTCAAGACCTGATTAGAAACCAAAACAAAGGTATCAATACACCTAATTGGAGCTGAAAATTTATCATAATAATCTTGTCCATTCTCAAATTCATTTTTCTTGCAAATCCCTTTAGAGAAATGATTCCATGTCAATCTGTACTTGCCATTGTTTTAAATCTCTATTGTTGTCCTAAAAGCATGATGCAAAGTCTTAGGTTCCTTGTCTCTCAACCTATAACTCATATTATTTTCAAATACATCAAAGTAAACCATAACGCACACATGATCTTGAGGTCTAATATTTTCAGGTATTTCATGTCAAGCTCTTGGAAATGTGATATTAAAATTAGGAACTAATTCATCTTCTTCAATCTTAAGATTCAACCAATCATTAAATACATCACTTAAATTCATTCTCTCACCAAATTGTTCCATAAAATAAACATGTAATTCATCAAAAGAAGAAATTGAACAAGATGGTAAAAAAGACAACTAGTCCCTAGCATCATCCTTCAAAGTTTGAACAAACAACTTCATGTACACATCTTCATACTCTATTTCAAAGTCACCCAATAAATCAATGAACATTTGAACATGATGAGTTGCTAAAACAACTTGATTTCCACAAAATTTTGGCAAATAATCTCTAATGTCATGAGGAAAATCATGTGGGAAATTTTTAATGCCATCAAAACAAAATGGAACATACCTCTTGTATGAAAGGATTTTGAAAAACCCTTTCTGGTATGAACTTTAGGTTGAAATAAATTTGACATCACATTAATTTGAACACACCTCTTTCCTATGCTGAAAAAATTCAATAGAGGCAATCCGTTTAAATCATTCAATTCTCATGAAAGAAAAACACATGAGAGGTAGACTGTAATGCCCTGCCAGAGAACCAAAGAGAGATTCACCTAGAACATGATACTAAGTTTGATGAACAATTTTCTTTTCTAAAGTTTACACAATAAGACATACATTAATGTAGAAGCAATTACCATTTACTCACATAAACATACACAAACATAGATTACAAGACTCAAGGGTTCGATGACGTTGAATTACATAAAAGTAAAAATCAACTAAACAACATAACTAAAGATTCCATTTAAATAGATGTACCAAATATAACTTACAAATAAAAATTACCATCCTCATGGTTAACCATGAAACCTACATAAACTCACATCCACTACACATGTCACAGGGTATGTAGTGATCACTCTAACAATATAATACAATATCTAGACTAGGTATCACATGTGATACACTAATATAAGATTATAATAAATGAATGATAAGTACATATCCACCAATGAAGAATCACAAAGAGCTCAACTAGATAAGTACCATCAAGCACTGGAACAAGGATGTTGAATCCCAAACGGTAAAGAATCACTACCACTCATTCATGTGGAACTACAAAAGTCCACCCCACCATGCTGAGGAGATAAAAATAGACCCCACTTGGATATCCAAAAAAAAGAAGGAAGTTACCACTAAGAAAGGGGATCCTGATAGCTCTCTAACTCCAGTTGTACTACACTTACTAAAATATAGGACTCACTAATCCAGAGACAACTAACACACGTAGAAAATATAGACTATGTACACTAAGGTGTCATCATGTATGTCTAACCCTTAAGTTTTTTCCTAGTAATCCCAATGGATCCCGACACTCAAGTGACCATACACGATATCAATGACCTCTCAAATAAACAAAGTCACTAACTATGCTAAACAAACACCCCTCAAGGTGGAAAGTATCATCTCATACTCCATCTTAGCCTATAATAGCGCTCAAGCATGGGTGTGGAAAACACATCTTATTAATTCATTTTAAGATCTCTCAGTTACACATTAATTTTTCACTTATTAATATTACTTACAATAAGCGATCCTAGTAGCCACTTGTGGGCCTCGACACTTATTGCAAGATAGTCCCTAATACACATCTAGGTAACCTACCCTAGGCTCACAGATCCTACATAGATCTAGCATGGGTTCAAAACTAGGTATACCCAATCCAGTTCCCCACACATAGCAGGAATGATCACAACAGATATACACTCTTAGATAACATAATCAATATGGTTCAAATGGTCAGTTTAGGATAATAATATAAAGCACACACACCACATCATAAAAACATAAATACAATTCACCCCCCAACCTCTGTATTTATCCTAGGGAACTCTAATCCCAGATACCCATAGCATAGAAAATAATCACTTGGGAAAGAAAACATTATTTATACTATGCAGCAAAAAAATAGTAAGCCATTTCACATTTAAAAACTAAAGACGATATAAGCAGTCCCCAATAGTAGAACAATATTCATCTATAAGCCTATGACTCAATGGTTAATCAAACTAACCTAATCAATTGATTCTATGTTTCATCCATAATCTGAAAAATTACTAATAAATTAAATTACATTTAATCTAAACACAACTTCAAGTTATAATCAATAATAATTAAATTAAAACATATTTTAATTTTAAAACAAACTATATAAAAAACATTTTTAACATTTAAAAAAAAATAAAATAAAATAAATTACAAAACACCATTTTTTCAAAAAAACAATAATTTACATTGGGGAGGCGGGCCCCATGCACGCCCTATAACATGCACCAAGGCATTCGCTACCTTACGGTAGTCGGCTACCTTTGGGGTGGTCATGCTCTCTTATGGCAGCGTGGGCCCCCCTCTGGCAGCCTACTATCATAGCAGCAGGGTAGCCACGGACCGACCACCTGCACTGCCAGAATAGATCCCACGCGGGGTGGGTGGGGTCACCCCCCCCCCCCCCAANCCCCCCCCCCCCCCCAAACATTTAATTTTTTTAAATTAATTTTTTTTTACGCAATTTTCTAAAACACATTACTTTCAAAAACAATTTATTTTTAATTTTATTTTTAATAGATTTTTGCGAAAATGGAAAATAAGAAATGACTCTTTATTTTTTCCTCTTCCATTTTTTTTCTCATTTTCTCTTTTATCCTTTTTGTCTTTTTCTTGAACTATCTATTTTTTATTGGTAAATAAATTTATTCTCTGTATTTTTCCAAAGAGGTGATTTTTTTGATTCAGTTTAATTTTTTTCAAGAGATGTATTTTACAAAGATTTTTTTTTTTTTTGCACTATAGTCCTACTATAGTCTAGCTTAATTTTTCTAATTTAGAAGTCTGCCATAGGGTATTTTCCCACAAAATTTTAATAGCATAACCCTACTATGCCAAGTAATTGTTTTTCCTAAAAACAATAGATCGAGGGTTTTAAAAACACCCAATTTGACAAAAACACCAAATAACTCCTAATAAAGGAAATGAAATTTATCAAGCACAAAGGAAAATATATTTTCAACAAGAAATAAAATTAACAAAGGGTTTTTCAAACCCACCTCAAATTCAACAAAAATCTGATAATGAAGACCTTTGAGAAATGAAGAATCCTGAAGCCCTCCAAACTTGAATCTGACAGTAGATCCGGAACTATGAAGCCTCACGAGCGAGGATCTCCACAATTTTTCTAAGTCTCTCACAACAAAAATATCACAAAATAACAAGAACACAAAAATACTCAACACAAAATTTCTCCCAAAAATCCTTCTCCTTCTCCCAAAAACTTGTTATGATCAAATGAGAAGAGAACTCCCCTAAAGAGATTCAACTTCCACCTTTCATGCCATTCCAAAATAGACACTCCACTAAACTTAGTTAACTCACCTTCTAAAATTGAAAGAAAATCATAATTATTAATTAAAAATATCATTTAATTGTGCAACTCAACTTTGACTCTTTAAAACAACTTGCATTTTGAATTCAAACTCTAATTTCAATAATTACAATGCACAAATAATTAATTAAATAATATATTAAATAGGTTAAATATTTAAAGCACAATTTTATCCATGCAATTAAATATTTAATTATTTAATAAAGAATAAAAGCTAAAACAATTCTAATTTCAAATTGGATATTTAGTTAAATCTAAATATTCCATATTTGAACTTTAATTAATTTTCTCAATTAAACATAGGTATTTAATTAATTTTAAATTAATTAAATACTCTATATTTAATGATTAATTCCAATAACAATTAATCCAATCAATAAGATGATAATTCACACAATATCAATACACTCAACTGAAATCAACCAAAATAACCTGAAACACACACAAGGATAAGATCTACAAATTCATGTCAACTTGACAAATCCGGGTAGGGTAGATAAACTGATACTTGTCCAATATTAGGACAATTAGGCTTAGGGTAGGGTTTTGGGTATGTATGTTAACTCCCCTCTTTACCATTGAGATGATTATATGGGCACACTTACTCTTCCCAATTTAGGGAAGACGATGTCATGTACCTACAAACCTGACATCAAAAGAACAAGCATGTACATCCAATATAAATATAGAAAACAATGATAGGGATCGGTTGAGTGTGTGGATCTCGTAATGAAAGTAACTACATGTTCGTCCTCTACCACAACAAACATGTCAACAAGTACATCAACACATATGCTAACCATACACATGCAAGTATGGGGTAAGTAACATCATGGTTCTAAAATCAACATATAATATCCCATCATGATAATATAATCATCTATATATGCATCACATGATAAACATATAAACATCATAATCCAAAATCACCAATCACTAAAATAATAATAGCTCACATGAAATGTAGCCTAAAAGAATCAGGCAAATCAACTGAAATAAAAACCTAAAAGAGTACGACACCAGAAACTTAAAGCAAACTATGGGTGGGTATCACATCCAACCCCCTAGGATTAGGCTTACTCATGGAAGCCTGTAAAAAAAAAAGGGATATAAATCCCATAATCTCGCTAAGTCCTCCCAAGTTGTTGATGACTCATCATTTGGGTCCCATTGGACCCTTACCTGCTCAATGGTGCGACCCCTGAGGGTCAAACCCCACTGCTGAATAATATGAATTGGCTCCAAAGATAGCTTCCTATCCTCTACCTGTAAAGTATTCCAATCAAGAACATGCAAAATATCTAGAATATAGCATCTAAGAACATAAACATGGAAAACATCATGGATGCAAATAGGCTAGGTGGCAAAGCAAGATGATAAGAAACTGGTCCTATCCTATCTAGGATCTCAAATAGCCCAAAAAAATGAGGTGCCAACTTCAAACCATTTTCATAACAGATCATAATTTTCTTTGGGCGCACTCTTAGGAACACTCTATCCCTAACTACAAACTATCTATCCACCCTATGAGCATCTACATACTTGTTCTGTTTATCCTGTGCAGTAAATAAATGCTCACAAATATGGACTACCCACTGTTCCATGTCTCGAAGCATCTCTGGACCAAGAAGAATATGGTCCTCTAATCTATCCCAACTCAAAGGTGTATGAAAAGGATGGCCATAGAAAGCATGGAAAGGTGACATGCCAAAGGAGCTGTGATAACCATTATTATATGGAAATTTGACTAGATACAAATTTTCCTCCCAATGATTTTGTCTATCCATGACATACATCCTCAACATATCCTCAAGCACCTGATTAACCCACTTTTTCTCTCTATCAGTCTTAGGATGGTACACTGAACTAAAAATCAACTGGGCACCAAGATCATGCTGCAATGAGGTCCAAAATGTAGAGGTGAATATAAGATCTCAATCCAAGATAATCTTGTGAGGAATGTCATGTAGTCTAACAATATCCTGCATGAAGACTCTAGCTACTAAAGCCGCTATATAAGATGATCTCACAGGGGATAAATGTGCCACCTTGGTTGACCAATCAATAGTCACCATGATACCATCATGTCTATGAGGAGTCAAAGGTAAACCAAAAATGAAATCCATTGAAATGATATCCCACTTCTAAGATGGAATGAGATTTGGCTCTAAAAGCTCTGCTAGATGCTGATGTTCTACCTTAACCCTCTAACACTCTAAGAATCTATCCACAAAATCAGAAATTTCACGCTTCATACCAGACCAATGGTAGAGTTGTCAAAGGTCTGCGTGCATCTTCTTGACACTAGGATGTGCCAAATAAGGTGCACGAAGAGCCTTAGATAATAATAATATACGTAGATCATCTAATGGTGGCACATAGATCTAGCTTGTATGACACAATAGACCATATGAATCCATAACAAATATTGATATTCTACCCTCCAAAGGTCTCCTAGACTCAATCTCTGACTTCACCTCCTGATACAAAGTATCTCTAGGAAGCGCCTTGAGAATCCTACTCTACAAATCCACACTAAGAGTCAACACTAGAATAGCCTATCAGTTACGACTCAAAGCATCAGCTACCACATTCTTCTTCCCCTTAATATACTTAATCTCAAATTCATACTCACAAAGGAACTCCATCCACCATCTTTGTCTAGCATTCATATTATGCCGAGTAAAAATGTATTGTAGACTACGACGATCACTATGCATCTCAAAATGATGTCCCAAAAAGAAATGTCTCCATCTGACCAATGCATGTACAATTGTGGTTAACTCAAGATCATGTGTAGAGTAGTTCAAATGACTATCCTTGAATTTGTGAGACTCAAATGCAATCACCCATCCATCCTGCATAAGGACTGCTCCAATCCCCTCCAATGAAGCATCAACACAAACCAAAAAATCACCCACTAGATCAGGTACTCCTAGGATAGGTGCACTAGTCAAATACCCCTTAAGATTCTGAAAGTCCTCCTCACAATTCTCCATCCAAAAAAATTTCTTTCCTTTCCTCTGAAGAGAAGTGATAGGATGTGCAACCCTAGAGAAGTTCTTAACAAACCTGCGGTAGTAGCCAGCTAGACCCATGAAGCTACAAACCTCAGACACATTAGTGGGTGCTGGCCACTCCACAATTTCCTATATCTTTGAAGGATCTACTAAGATACCTTCTCCATAAATTACATGTCCTAGATAGTGAACCTCTAACTGAAAGAAATCACACTTTGTCGAATTGGCATATAGCTGATTGTCTCTCAGGCACTGCAATACCGGTCAAAGATGTCCTTCATGCTCTTCTATGGATTTAGAATATATCAATATGTCATCCAAGAAGACAAGAATAGAGTGATCTGGATACTTAAAAAAGACTCCATCCATCAAGAACATGAATACTGATGGAGCATTCATCAAACCAAAAGGAGCCATTGTAAACTCATAGTGTCCATAGCGAGTGCAGAATGTAGTCTTATAGATATCTGCATCCTAAATATGCAACTAATGATACCCAAATTTGAGATCAATCTTAAAGAATACCTTGGCTCACTTAATCTGATCAAAAATTTCATCTATGCGTGGAAACAGATACCTATTCTTGATTGTTACCTTGTTCAACTATCTATAGTCAATGCACAAGCATAAAGATCTATCCCTCTTCTTAACGAAGAGGAAAGGTTCTCCCTAAGGAGAAACACTAGGGTGAATTATTCCCTTTGCCAACAATTCTTCCAAATGAAATTTCAACTCGCTCAATTTATGAGTAGTCATCTGATAAGGAGCTCTAGAAATAGGTTCTGCTCCTGGAACAAGCTCAATGTGAAAGTCTATGTCACGCCTTGGTAGCATACCTAGAATCTCACTAGGAAAGACATCAATGAAATCTTGCAAAATAGGATGATCAAGAGTCTTTACTTCACTCTCCACCTCATCTAACTCTTTCATAGTTACCATAAACACTTGGAAACCCTTTCAAAAAATTTGCTTAAGTTTCATACCAGAAATCATACGAACAGATATGGGATGTGGAATTCCCACAATCCAATAGACCTTACCCACATCATCCTTGCACTAGATGGTCTTCCATATACAATTAATTTTATCCCCTTGAGCTCCCAGCCAATCCATTCCCAATACAACCCCGTATGATCCCAAAGGAATCACACAAAGATCAACTGAGGTAATGAATTTACCGAAATTCAGCTCACACTTACTGACCAATGAATCTGTGGCCACTTTAGCCCCTGAAGCTAACTCCACTTTCCATCCTACATCCTACTTTGCAGCCACTATCCCACATCACTCAAATAAGAAAGGATATTTAAATGAATCTATAGCTCCAAAATCAAATAGAATAGAGATAAAAATACGTTGTATGGCACCTAAAGTCTCTGCCACAGTACCCTGATGCTCTGCCTAATGGTGATCTAATGCCACGAACACTCTATGAGAGCATCCCATATCCCCCAATGTAGGCTCTGAAGTTATTGGCCTTTATGCCAAATACTGAGGTTCTTGCTAAGGAAAATTAATTGCAATATGGCCAAACTGACCACAAGTAAATCATCTTGTCCCTCTATTATTTCCTCTCCCAGCGGAGGGCGCACTCGACTATTGAAAGCTACCTTTTCTAGCACTAGGTTCTGCACTATGTGCCAGATGACTAGACTAATTATGCCTGAAGCACTATCCATTACAAAATCTCTTACTACTCTAAGTAGGAGGAGTAGCCTTCTGCTACTGATTCTAATTCTGATTATCTCTATAGAAGTTAGGTGTCTTCTTGAAGTTTCTAGTGTCATATGACTGGCTACCTCTGTACCCTAATCATGATGCACCACCTGACTGAGCACCATGCTAACCTCCATGTCCCAAGGCAAAATTAGCCTTGATAAGATTGGCCTTAATAACCGTAGCCCTTAGGTTAATAGGATCAAAGAGCTTAACTTCCCCAACTATGTGGGCATTAAGTCCTCTAACAAAATGTTGTATCATCAAGGTTGAATCATGTCCGTAGCCTACATACTATTTGAGCTCAAAAATTGACACTTGTACTCCTTGACTATCAGGGTCAACTACCTTAGATTGTGGAACTCATCATCCCACTATTGTCTCCATTGATGCAAGAGTAAATGCTCTTGAAAGTTCTCAAGAAATAACAACCAACCCACTGTGTCCATTTGAAGCCCCAACTTTTCCTCTTCGATCTTCTACCATACAATGAAAAAATGAGAAATTTGCATTATGAAATACCTCTCTTTAGTATTGCTACTAAAGGGATGCATGGTGAAGCTCCTCTCCAAGGCTATAATCCAATTCTTAGCCTCATATCTATATCCCTTCACATCAAAGCGATTAGGTCATCCTCTCATCAGGTCCCTCATGTGGTTCATTGCCACAATGTTAGGGTCCACTATGATGGTCCTCCTTGGAGGAATCCTAGGCCTCACCCTCTCCCTTTCCTCTCTATGAGAGTGATGGGAAGCATCCTACTCTACTCTGACCTTCTCAAGAAGATGATTCAATATCTCCTGAAGTAACTGTCTGGTTCCAAGTTCCTCAGACTCATCCTAGCGTTCCTCACTCTTTTTATCTCTATACTGCTGCCGACCACTTTCTTGTCTAACATTCATGGAGGGGCTATGATTAATACCTCTCCCATGAATACCATATCAACCTCTTCCATGGCCTCTATAAACTCTAGTTTCAGGCACAATTCATGAATCAACCAGAGATTCATACACTACTCACAACATAGTGCAAAATAAAAACTAAGGATAAGATTAATCATAAAGAAATAAATTTGAAAACAATAATTTTGTATGTCTATGTTTTAGTTTCAAGTTTAAATTGTACAAAACCTAATGACCATAAAATTCCCAGAGTTTCCAGTGTAGAAACTAGGGCTCCGATACCAAGTGTAACACCCCACCAAGGAACTCAAGAGAGATTAACCTAGAACATGATACTAAGTTTCATGAACAATTTTTTTTCTAAATTTTACACAATAAGACATACATTAATGTGGAAGCAATTACCATTTACTCACATAAACAGACACAAACATAGATTACAAGACTCCAGGGTTCCATGACATTGAATTACGTAAAAGTAAAACTCAACTAAACAACATAACTAAGATTCCATTTAAATAGATGTAACAAATATAACTTACCAATAAAAATTACCATCCTCATGGTCAACCATGAAACCTACATAAACTCACATCCACTGCACATGTTGTTGGGTATGTAGTAATCACTATAAAAATATAATACAATATCCAGACTAGGTATCATATGTGATACACTAATAAAAGATTACAATAAATGAATAAGTACATATCCACCAATGAAGATTCAAAAAGAGCTCAACTGCATAAGTACCATCAAACACTAGAATAAGGACATCAAATCTCAAATGGTAAAGAATCACTACCACCCGTCTATGTGGAACTATAAAATTCCATCCCACCGTGCTGAGGAGATAACAACAGACCCCACTCAGATATCCAAAACCAAAGAAGGAAGTAAAGCATAAGCAAGGGGATCTTGATAGCTCTCTAACTCTAGGTGTACTACACATACTGAAAGGTAAGACTCACTAAACTAGAGGTAACTGACACACATATGAAATCTAGATTGTGTATAGGAAGGTGTCATCATGTATGTCTAACCCTTAAGTTTTGTCCTACTAATCCCAATGGATCCTAGAACTCGAGTGACCATACACACTATCATTGACCTCTCAAATAGACAAAGTCACTAACTATTATAGATACACACCCCTCAAGGTAGAAAGCATCATGTTAGGGATTTTTCTTGCATGAACTATACTACTTGATATGCTTATTTGAACCTTGTTACCTCTTAATTCTGAATCAGAGTTCAGAGGCAAGAAAAGCCTAATTGCTAAGGACTAAAACAATATCCTTCTTCGTTTTTGAGTTCCACAACTACTCAGGCAGGTTTTACCTTGTAAGATGACTGATAACACAGT